>JAODAL010004285.1:0-159128 GCA_025379985.1 Phyllomedusa bahiana
TTTTTCTTTTCCTTTCTGGCTACTAAATAAAAATACCCCTAAATAAATGCTTTATAAAAAAAAAATGAAAGGGGGAAAAACATGCACATTTAGATAAAAAAAGGGGTTTCTATTGTATCGAAAAAAATTTAACATTTGCCGGTTTTTAAAGAAGTAATTTTTAAAAGGTCATAGGGAATTTTTGAAGTTCGAATGGACTTTCATCACAACAAAGGGGGACATGGCCAACCTGTATTGACCAATATTCGAGAAAAGAATTATTAAGTACAATTTTACTGTAAAAAAAAAAAAGTAAAATACGGGAATAACATTTTTAGATGAGAAAAAAAAGGGAATAGTCATTTCGGGACGTTAAAAAAATAGTCCAACATCAGAGTTCTTCTTCAAAATGATTGAATTAAATCTTTGCCAACTTTCCTCTGTCTAGATTTCAAGCATTGCCCCCACTAATTAAAACCCCCAACAGAATTAGCCTCCCCCCCCAAAAAACCCCTTCCTTTCTAAAACCCTTTTTGAGAAAGGGAATTTATCATTAGGGGGCATATAGATATGTGTAAGGTTTAAATTTATAACAAACAGGATAAGAAAACCTTTCACAATAATGGACAGTTGGAGGGCGAAAGAAATGGAGTTCTTTATCAAAATTGCCACACACTCTTTTTTTTTGCGATGGGCTTGGGAAAAATGTAGGGAAAGATTTTGGGTTTGAAAAGGGAATGATCTGATAGGTAAAATGATCTCGGGGAAAAGATAATATCTGGTTTCGATTTAATTATATCCCTCCAGAGCAAAGGGCATTTGAAGGGAGAGTTCAATCCCCTCACATTATAGGTAAGAAACTTAATCAACATTTATATCCGAGAAAACAAAATATGGGCCGCATAGTTAAACTTAAAGTAGACAGCTCTCATAGAACATTGATAACCATAGCTGGTGGTACAAAGACATAGTCCAACAAGAAAAAAAACAAATGGATGTTGAAGGTTACAAAAAACAATCAGAATCAAAAGAACCATATTTATTCCTAAAAAGGAAAATTAGTGTGGGCAAGTACGGCCATAAACCTGCAAGAAAAAAAAAACTTGAACAGTTACTGCAGAGGAAAAAGGAGGGATCTCTCCTGACTTGGCTCCTAAATTAGAACTTCATGGGGACCGAATAGAAGATTCATTCATGGCTACGAGATTTCGATCGTGCGGGTTTTATTCCACCACAAGGGTGTAATCATTTCAGGACGGATTTGTTTCTTCCGAGCAGGTCTTTGATCACCGGAAGTGATGAGGTTCCAAGATTTAAGAAGGGTCGAAGCTTCCTCAGGGGAGTTGCAGATGAATTGCGTACCAACTCTAGTAACGATCAGCTTGATCGTGTATAACTGAAACTCCTTCCTTCGTAACATTGTTGCCGGAAACAAATCAGGGAAAATAGAAATGGCCTGGAAGCGATCAGGGAGCTTATCCGTTTTGCGAAAAGAGCGGAGGAATTCCTCTTTAATGTTGAAAAAATGGATCCTGGCGATGGTGTCCCTTGGAACCTGGGAGGGAAGGTTTTTTGGTTTGGGGGTTCGGTGTATACGATCAATAACCAATTCCTGACTGGAGGAGTTCGGTAGTACCAAGGTTATAAGGTCTGAAAGATAGGCGTTCAGCTGATCAGGAGGTACAGACTCAGGTATTCCTCGGATTCTGACATTATTCCGATGGGAACAATCTTCCAAGTTGTTAACTTTATTCATAAGATGTTGTACTTCTTCTAACAGACCACTGCCGTCTATTAAATCATTATGGGATTAAGCAAAATCTGACATTTTCTCCTCAATATGATCAGTGCGAGAGGCAATAGATTAATTGTCCTGCTTCAGGTCCAATAGCATCTTTTTCATATTGGATAAGAGAGAAGATCTGAAGGATGAAAACAATTGATGGAGAGAAGCTGTAGTTAGGGGTTAAGTATCAGAGGGATCTTGGTGCTCCAGGTCCCCTGAATCCGCCCTCGACGAGAGAGAGGGAGAGGATGGTAAAAATTGGAGCCCCCCCTTTTGGGTTGATGAGACGCAGAAAAAAATTCTGGGAGCTTAGTAGGTTGAGTCTTTTTTGGGATTTTTTTTCAATGTGCCTCCCATAATAGCGATGATAGACCAGAGTAGAAAAAAATTGAGTATATACAATTTTTTATTGATACTGTGTTTTTTTTTCCTTTTATATATACATTTTTCTTGCCTCTGCTCACAAAGCACTTGAGCCCAGATCGAGAGAGTCTTTAAGCTGCTGTCTATGGAGTGTAGGGTTGAAAGATTTAGGGTGTTTATGCTGTAGCCCTGGAGATCCCCAGCAAGCTAAGACTTTGCAAATTATTTATTTATTTCTTTATTTTATTTTTTTCCTCCCCCTTCTTTTTATGTATTTATATTTAACAACCGCATAGCTTGAGTGCAGCGGAGGTTAATAAAATATAGAGTCCTTAATACAGTCAAAATGTGTATGCTGCTCAGGATAAGAAGTGGGCTATTTGGTATGAAAAGTGTCCTTTAGCAAGGTGCAGAGCCTTTGGACTTTGGCAGGCGTGAGGTGTACCTGCACGGGCAGCGTGTAGGCAGGAGCTGCTGTCCGTGGAAAGCACACTGGCAGGTGAGTGCAGGCCTCCTCCCCCGGCTCCAGAGTCCTCTTCACCAGGGAAGCAGGTCAGTGAAATCAGTGGCCCGGTATTTTCCCAACTCGTAGCCCGGCTCAATCCCTACGCCGCTGCGAACGGCACAAGCCACTATGTCGGTTACAGTGGTGAAGCGAGTTCTCCTGGCTGTAGCAGGCAGCCCGGGACCTGTCAGGAAACCGGAGCTGCGCTATACACAGTTGTCGGTGGTGCCAGTGAAGCTGCTCAGAAACGGTAGGTGCGCGCAGGCAGGCTGGGGCTGCTTACTTGTCTCGTCTGCAGCGATCCACAGTCCCTCAATCTTCTGTCGGTCCAGGTAGAAAGATAGCGCTGCAGCACTCTAATGGCCGACACCTTCAACCAGGCCGTGCGGGTGCCGTTCAGCAGTAGCAGTGATTTAGCCACTTTGGAAGCAGTAATCCTTTCTTCCAGATAGATATGGCACTCTGGCAACTTCTTTTCTCTTATTTGGGTTCAGAACCACTCAGAAGATAGCTTATTTGGGCCGGTACAAGAAGCCAAACGGGAGAGCTCACTAACAGCACGTGCATCTACATCTCCTCTTAGGCCACGCTCCCCCCCCCACTGACTTCTATAGTAGAGTTTTCTAGGCATGCTCTGTGACCTGTGAAGAAGTCACTGTGCAGGGAGGGAGAGAGGAGAAGTTGTGACTATCTCCTATTGTGAATGGTGGATCCTGGTATCTATACACATTGGTGTCACCTTACAGTATAATCGTGCCTGTGCTGATAATGAAGAGACTGCTGAAAAGTTTTTTTTACAGAACAGGAAGGGTCAGACTATTATTCATCCTAGTGGCCAAAGTGAAAACTGCAGGACTTCAGAATTTTAAAAAAAAAATATATGAATAGTTATATATAAAAAAGCAAAACAAAAATCTTATTGCTTTAGTGGGCACTAATACACAGAAATATATCCATCTTCCATATTGCTGCTTAGCTGGTCTAATTTGCCTTTCAATACAGTAGGGAAACTGTATTATTAGGGTGATAAACCCTACAGGAGCTGTTATATTGCCTTGTTGATTATTAGCTTTCTTACAGTAGCTAATTTTCAACTACTTTTAAACCAAAAAAGAAAATAATATTAATATGGCCATGTGCTATAAATCAGTTAGCGCAGTAGCCATAGATTAATAATGTTCTACCACTATACAAATCAATGGTTAGACCACACATGGAGTGTTGTGTGTAGTTTCGGGCACCAGTGCACAAGAAAGACAAAACAGATGAAAGAATCCTATTGCATATGGGACTCCAAAGTAGATGGGTGGTGTCTGCACTCTCTCTGATTGGCAAAGGGTTGCCTTCTCTAATGAGTCATGGTTTCTGCTTTCCTCAAACAGATGAATGTTGGCATGTAAGGCATAAATCATTAGAGAATAAATACCCTGCAAAAATTGCTGGAAGAACAGAAGCTGGTGGTGGCAACATCATGGTCTGGGCATAGATTTCAATGTTTTCTGGGCGCACTCCTCCATGGAAAAGCACTCTCAATGAGTTTTGGTATGAATAATGCTAGCAGATTATGTGTAGCCACACATGCTGATTGTCTTACTTGAAGCGAATCTTCCAGCAACACAAAGCAATATGTCAAATGGCTCGAAATGTCTGACATTGGCTGGAAGAGCATGACCAAAATGTTCTAGTACTACCCTGGTCTTCCCCAGACTTGAACCCAATTGAGCATCTGTGGGAGCATCTTAATAGTCGTCTTCGCTCTAAGGATCCTCCCCTTGGCACCCTGCAGCAGCTGTGTGATGTAGTCAGCATGGCTCCAGATACTTGTGACAACCTACCAGGACCGTATTGATTGACTCAGCCTGTGTAGCTGTTGTTTGTTTTGCACACAGCTGTTACTCTGGTCATAATAATGTGACTCGAATGTGTAGTATTACAGGCTATAATGACTAGATTTCTGAAGATGGGCTGCTGAAGTTTAAAGGTTATTTATCATGGGATTTAAATGCTGTGAAATGTTGCACCATACATTGCTGTGGATTTGCTGCAGACTAACACATGGATCTATGACAATAGTTTTGCCTTCTTACCCTAGCACTTCAGGTCATAAGGGCCTACTCAATCTTTTCATTTTCATTCTTCTCTGTACTTTAGCAGCCAAACTTATTTTATTTTTTTAAGTAGTAGAGAATCGCACTCTCCTTTATTCTATATGGCTGCCAGACGCGGTTGATATTCTCCCAGTCCACCTTTCAAATAGTAATAGTTTGATACAAGTAGTGCTAGGTACAGCAGAGACTTGTCAGATGAAACAGTAGTATGCTTTATTTAATTAATCCATATGAAGTAACATACACCATCAATTTTACAAGTAATGAAAATTTGACAGTAGCACCGTTTCAGGCCAAATGCCCTTCTTCACAATTTGTTTCTAACAACCAAAGAACCTTAGTTACAAACCAAGTCTGAAGAACGTTACTACTGTCCAACTTTCATTACACGTAAAATCAAGATTATGTTACTACACATGGATTAAAGTATACTACTGTTTTACCTGACAAGTCTCCGGTGTACCAACTACCACTTTATTATTATTTTATTTTTCATTTGCATTAATTACTTTATTAGTTAGAGGATTGGGTGGATTGCAGTACTCAGACAGGCTATTAAACTTGAAAAAAGATGGTTTAGGGGTGATTTAATTACCATGTGCAAATATGTGAATGGACAGTACAAAAATCTTTCATATGATCCTTTTACTCCTATGCCTGTAACAATGACAAGGCCTAGAGAAATGGTTTCACCATCATCATAGAAATAGTTTCTTTACTGTAAGGGCAGCAATACTATGGAAGTCACAATATCATGAACACCAACAAATATCTGCCATGTGTCTTCAACATGGATGAGTGGCCCAGTGAATGTCACAAAAACATTCCTCACACCATAACTGTGCCACCACCAGCTTGTGTCCTGCAGTGGTGGCAGGGTGTTTGTTCTTTGATGTTTCTCCCCTGACACATCAATGTCCATCTGTTTGATGAAGCAGAAAATGTGACTCAACGGAGATAAGAAACATTTTGCCAGTCAGTGGAAATCCAATTTTGAGGCTGTCATGAAAATGTAATCCTTTTCTGCCAATGCAACTTGGTAACCAGAGGTATAATGAACATTCATCCACTTCAGAGCCCCATACACATCAGGGTTCAACGAGCTGTTGTTTTAGACAAATCTCTAGCTGCCTTCTGATTTATATTGGTGGTAAGCTGCTCCTCTGTAGACTGTTGGTCCACCCTTGCAGCCAACATTCACCTCTCACATCAGTGGCGCATGGTGCTCCACAGTTTTCACTTCAGTTATTCAGAGTAGCGCCATTTGTCCACTCACAATACGTTTCTACCACAGCAGCGCATGAACAGTTTACAAACCTTGCTATACTTGGCCTGACAGCCAATAATCCACCCTTTTTACAACTCTAAAAAATCCAGGATTGAGGGATATGTGTACAATCTATCGCACACTTCATACACCTACGAGCCAACCCACCACACATGACCTTCATGAGCCAGGAGATGAGACATTGAACCAAGGATTTATTCTGATTGCTAGATTTGAAGTTGGGAAAAAATCTTTTTTCCTAAAATGAGGACAATTGACTTGTACCACAGTACATGGAGGGTTTTTTTTTCTGGATTAACATTGCAGGATAATAAGCTGAACTAGACCATCATATGTCTTGTATCAGCCTAGGAGTAGGTTCACACATGCGATGCGATTTCGGATTCAAATCGGGTCATAAAACAGTGTGAACATACCCAAATACTTGTGTAAAATCAGCGTCATCTGAACAATGACTCTGATTTAAATAGGGTATACTGTAAATCAGTTTACTGTCATATTGGATGTCCAGAATCAGTGTCCAAATCCTTGGACTATATAAAGTGTTCCTTTTGAAACATTAGTTATTATATTTGAGTTATCTTCTTAATAAATTCGCAATCTGTTACCCATAGCACATGTTGACAGAATAATACCTGGATATCAGTTTCAAAAAAGCTTACTTAACCTGTTTTTGCCACAAATCTAATGTACGGGTATATAGCTATTTTACTAATAACAGTAAAATAAATAATTAAAACTATAATACTTTAGCTTTAAAGCTGACATGTTATGTTTTTCTCTTCTTATTTTTTCCATCTTTATTAAATTTTTCAGCACAAATCCAGGAGAAAAAGATCAAATTGTTGTAGAAATGAAGCCTGATTCACCAGCTGAAGAATCTGTCCTTCTTCCAGGAGCACAAGACAAGAAGCCAGTGGACCAGGTGATATAAAAGCTTCCTAAACTCAAAACCTATGGGACAGGCTGATCAGTGTATTTACACCAGTAAAAACAGGCTGTGTCCACAATGCTGAAGTACCTTTATTCACTGGTCTATAAGTATAAATGTCATTAACAAAGTGTCAGCAAATCGGTCCAAAACCCTTGAGCAGCTCCTCCATGCCTACTGGTTAGTTAGGCCTCTGTCTATTTAAACGGATGTCTTGTTAAAAGCACAGTCTCTTTAAACGGATGCCTGCATTCTCTATCAAATGTGAGCAGTTGCCACTCTGGAATCGCAGCAAAGTCCAATGTGGGCGGAGTTGCGGACAGGTTTTCCAGGTCCAAACATGGGTCCTTCTGGGTTTTATTAGCACAGTAGGTATTACAGCAAACAACAGGTGCCCAAATAAACATTAAATAAAGAAACTCCTGCTCATTTGAGCACTGACTACACATTGTAGTTGCCCTCACTAGACATTAGTGTTACCGTATGGGAGATCCTGGATATCTCCAGTATGTTGTTTCTCAGGCCAAACTCCTTGCCCTGTATAGCAGGTCCCCCCTGGTCAGCTGACTTATAAAGGCCAGCCAAACCCTGGCTTGAAACATGGGGAGTAGGCAACACGGGGAGTAGGCACCCACCCTATACTTTGCCTACTCCCAGTAAGAGCCGCCCTGAAACAGCCATGCTAACTAAACAGATGCCAACCACTTAATGTGGCTGACAACATACCTGAATGGTTATTACCCCACCAAGGCCAGGTAACCTTGGTGACATGTCACTTACTACCTTTTCACCAGGTGTATACGAGAAACTTAGCTGCGTTGTAAACACCATTATGTACCTCCCCAACTGTGGCCTCACATATCTCCCCCCTCTGCTCAGACCTGTTCGAAGGAGCACCTTGTGCTTTCAAAAAATTAGTGTGTGACAGTGAATCCACATTAGCTTGCTGGGAACGTGGGCAATGCTGTACACAAAATTTGAAGTCTTCTAAGGCAAGAAACCACCTCGTCAGCCTGGCATTTTTTACTTTATTTTGGGCCATCCATTTCAATCATTTTTCCATGACCACTCCCCATCAGGTAGTACCTAAGAGACTCAATCGCTCACTGCAGCGCCAGACGTTTTCTCTCTACAAAAGCGTAGTTCTTTTCCGTGGCAATTTCATGCTTAAATAAATCACGGCGTGTTCTTTCCGATCAACCAACTGGGACAGGACAGCTCTCATTCCCATATTAGAAGCATCAACCTGTACTACAAATTCTGTCTTGAAATCAAAGGCACTTAATACAGATCTTTTCCAGAAGTATCCTACATCATCATGGAAAACTTAAATCCCTTAGGAAGGTCTGTAAAAGGAGCTGCAATTGATGCTAAATTTGGCACAAATCTTCTATAGTACCTGGCTATCCCTAATAAGACTCTTAAATTCCTTTTTTGCACTGGTTTATGCTAATTTTTAATAGCCTCAGTTTTATCAAGTTGGGGCTTAATGACTCTCTGACTAATGTTGCACCCCAGATATCGAGCCTCCTCAAGACCTGTGGCGCATTTTTTGGGCTTGCGGTCAGGCCAGCTTGCAGAATAGAGTCTAGAACCGTCTGAACCTTAGCCAGGTGGGATTTCCAGTCTAAGCTAAAAATGTTGCCTAAACATGTAGCTGCATATTTCCTATGAGGTCGTAGGAAGAGATCGATCAATCTCTGGAACGTAGCAGGAGCACCATGGAGGCCAAAAGGAAGAACGACATACTGAAAATGGTCGTTGGGCGTAGAAAAGGCTTTTTTAACCCTTGTTGTTTTAGCAAGTGGCACCTGCGACTAGCCCTTTGTAAGGTCCAGAGGGGTGATATACCTGGCGGGCCCCAACTTTTCTGTCAACTCATCCACTCTTGGCATCAGGTATTCATCAAACTTGGATATTTCGTTCATTGCCTAAAGTCATTGCAGAAGCTTAGGCTGCCATCTGGTTTAGGAGTAAGAACTATGGGACTGGACCAAAAACTTTGTGACCTTTCTATAATCCCTAGCGACAACATCTTTTGTACCTCTTCAAAGATGGTCTGTCTCTGAATTTCGGGCACACGATATGTTCTCATCCTCACCTTTTCACCTGACTCAGTCACCATGTCATGCTTTATGCCACTAATTCTACCTGGCAAGTCAGAAAAAAAAATCTCTATTTTTCCCAGGAATTCTTTTACCTCTTGCACTTCGGATGAGTCCGAGATATGGACCTCTTGTAGTTCGTGATTTGGGACTTCACTATGCTTACACAGAGCAATGAGAGCCTTTCTGTCCTTCAAGGGTTTGAGTAAGTTAATGTGATAGATTTGGAACAGCTTCCTTTTCCCTGGCTGATACATTTTATAATTCATCACACCATCTTTTCCCCTGACTTCATAGGGACCTTGCCATTTTGCCAAAAATTTACTTTCAACAGTTGGTACTAGCAACAATACATTATCACCAAGATGAAAGGTCTTGACCTTTGCAGACCTATTATACACTCGGGCCTGTGCTTCCTAAGCCTGCTGCGTATGCTCCTTAACAATCGTCGGCAATGCAGCAATCCTAGTCTGCATTTTTGTGACATGTTCAATGACACTACAGTGAGGTGCTTGCTACTGCTCCTAGGTCTCTTTCAACAGACCTCTGGGATATCTAACATATAATAGCTCAAATGGGGAAAACTCTGTGGAAGCCTGTGGAACCTCTCTAATAGAAAACATAAGGTACGGCAAAAGACGGTCCCAGTCTTTCCCATCCTTGTCTATTATCTTTTTGAACAAGGTTTAACAGCAGGTCATCAGTCTGGGGATGGTACACTGAGAAGTCACAGCCCTTTTGTAACTTTTGCCATAAAGGGGGTCCCCGGTCAGTGAGGATTTCTTCGGATATCCCTGTCTGTGTAAACACTGGCAATCACTTTAGCGGAGGTTTTCCCGAAAGGAATTGCTTCAGGGTACTGGGTGTCATAGTCCAGGATTACCAAAATGTGCTGGTGACACCATAGGCAGACTTTGGGTGGAGCCCAACTAAATTCATGCCAATACTCTCAAATGGTACCTCAATTATTGGCAGTGGCCCCAGCGGGTTACGTAAGTGTGGCCTAGGAGTGTTAATCTGACATTCTGCACATGACTGCCAAAATTCTTCTACTGCTTTACGTATGCCTGGCCAGTAGAAGTTCCACTCAGTGCGCTCTTTGGTCATTTCCATCCCAAGGTGTCCATCCAGCACATGTGAATGACCAAGCTTCAGCACCATGCGTACATGTGACCAGGGCACCACCAGCTGTTCCACCACCTCAGTCTGGGTTGTTTCTTTACTCGGTAAAGCAAATCATCATGTACTGCAAAATGTGGATACCCCAACTCTATGTCCAGTTCAGGCTGAACCCCATTTGCTAATTTGGCAATTAACAGCCATACGTCACAGTTGTGGCTGCGTCAGCAAACTATCTGGCTTTGCGGCCTAGTAATCAAGTCCTTCTTTGGACTTGACATACAGCTACCGAGACACCCTGGAAAAGTGCCACACTCCTTAGCACACAGTCTTTCCTCCTTTATAGTAGGAGCAGTCTTAACAGTTGACCGTCTCTTCTAGTTCCCAGGAGCATACAAGTCCTTGAGGAAGTCCTCAGTGACAGTAAACCTTTCTACAACGGACACCAAGTGATCCACGCTTTTTGGGTCAGTGTACCCCAGGCAGTGCTGTATTCTTACTGGTAGGGCACAAACAAATCAGTCACACACAACCCGCTCCACGATTTGGACTGATGTATGCTCCTCTGGCTACAACCACTTGGTGGTAAGGTGGAAAAGGGTGTACATTTGCAACCTCGCTGGTTTGCTGGGGTCGTACTCCCAGTTGAAGACTCACCATGCTCAGATGGCCAAGGTAATGCCAAACCATGCCAGTATCTCTCCCTTCAGCCTCCTATACACCTTGGTATCCAGGACCCACAGATCAAAGTATGCCTTTTGGGGATCCCCTATCATAAAGAGGGCCAGCACGTCTGTCTACTGGTCTTGTGTTTAGCTGTGCTCTCTTGGCGATCTTCTCAAAGCTACCCAGGTAGGCTTCGATGATGTCCTCGGCAGTCATCTTCCTCAGCACACTCTGAACAAGCTGCTGGGGTGCCGACTGCAGTCCCTGAGTAACCCCTTGTCTCTTTGCCACGGCTTGCATCTGCTGTTGCAGGGTCTGGTTCACTTTGCACTTTTCTGTGGCTGTTGCCTGGTGCATGTGCACCAGCAGATGATTGGTCTCACTTTGGGCCTTTACAAAGAAGCGGTTCTTTGTGCACCAGTCTCTTGAGAATTTTCCTCATGTTGTAAAGTAACAGCTTGTAGAAGGTTTGATTGCACTAAGTGCTTGATCAGCTTCTCCATGCCTGCCAGTTAGCTAGGCCTCTGTCCATTTAAACGGATGTCTTGTTAAAAGCACAGTCTCTTTAAATGGATGCCCGCATCCTCCATCAAATGTGAGTGGTTGCTGCTCTGAGATTGCAGCAAAGTCCAATGTAGGCAGAGACACAGACAGGTTTTGTGGGTACAAACCTGGGTCCTCCCGTGTTTTATTATCATAATAGGAATTACAGCAAACAACAGATGCAAAATATAAACAAAACAATAATTGTAGTAACTCCTGCTATGGGTACTGACTAACACAGTGTACTTTCCCTCACTTATGATCATCAAGTGGCTGTATGGGAGATCCTGGATATCTCCAGCATGTTGCTTCTCAGGCCGAACTCCTTGACCTGTATAGTAGGTCCCCCCTGGTCAGCTGACTTATAAAGGCCAGCCAAACCCTGGCTTGAAACATGGCGAGTTAGCACCCACAGGGAGTAGGCACCCACCCTATACTTTGTCTACTCCCAGTAAGAGACGTCCTGAAACAGCCGTGCTAACTAAATGGTTACTTTCCCTCACTTAACCTTATGGTCATCAAGTGGCTGTATGGGAGATCCTGTATATCTCCAGTGTGTTGCTTCTCAGGCAAAATTCTTTGATCTGTATAGCATTTCCTCTCTAGTTCGCTGACTAGCTGACTTATAAAGACCAGCCAAATCCTAGCCTGAAACAAGGTGAGTAGGCACCCACCCAACACTTTGCCTACTCCCAATAAGAGCCATCCTGAAACAGCCATACTAACTCTAAACAGATGCCAACCACCTACTGTGGCTGACACATCATATACGAACAGCTCCTACCCCACCAAGGATGGGTCAAACTTGGTAACATGTCCCTTATTACCTTTTTTACCAGGTGTATGTGAAAAATCTAGCTGGGATGTACACACCATTATGGACCTTCCCAGGTGCTGCCTTACAATATATATTAACTTTTTGTATGCCACCATAACAATTCAAAGCAACTCAATATAGACATTTTTGTCTTATGGATCGGACTCAGATGAGATGGTTTCTCCCCAACCTATTAGGATGTCAGTCGTCTATAGCCAGGCCATCAGATATCATTGTATCTTTTCCAGCCTAGCCAAATGTCCACATATAATAACTTAAAAGTACACTTTTAAATCAGTGCTACCATCCTACTTCATTTGACCACCAAATCATCAGAGTTAACAGGATATCCAGAAGTTACCTTCTCCAAAAAAGAAAGATAAAGAAGTGAACTACCATGTATCTCTGGTAAGGACCTACAATCCACAGCTAAAAGGTAATAAGAACATTGTTTAGAAAACTGCATAATATCCTACACAAGGATGACCGTCTGCAAACAATATTCACTCTACTACTATATTACAGGAAACCCATCAAATTTGAGAAATATTATAATTAGAAGTACATTCATTGCCATTCAGCATACAAAAAGGAAACTCTCTCTGCAATGTAAGCAGCTGCAACACAGTTCTGACAAGTTGTCTGACCACAACCAGTATAAGGATCCCCAATGCACAGCAGGACTTTAAGATCCTGGGGACATACACATCCTCTACATCCAATGCTGGGTACATGATTATGTGCACTAAATGTGCTATTGGGGGTCTTTATATTGGAGAAACAGGATAGAAACTTAAAGCAAGGATGAGGTTCCACCACCACACAATCATGGACAAAAAGACACGTATCTCTGGCTAAACAATTCTGTAGCCCAGGCCACAATGAAAAAGATATACAATTTATGACAATTTACACTTAACACAGGACTGAATCTGTCCCATGACTGTATGGCACACTATCATAGCTAAGGAATCTGTTTTACAGATAGTGGGGACATCAGGTCTCAAGACTGAACATCAAGTTAGAGAAAATAAAACTCACACACTATCTGTGAACTAATTAAGGATTTACCCTCCAACTTGTATTCTGTTGTTTTTTAAAACCCTTCATTTATCATGTTATGTTTCTGGTCTGTTGTGTGTATATGTTTCTTCCGGTATCATGTTATATCATGCCTGATGAAGAGACTGGAGTAGTCTTGAAAACTTGTTATTTAACATTGTTTTTTTATAGCCTGCAAAAGGTTTCGTATCTGCAAAATGGCTGCTCTGTCTCACTGGAAAAGAATAAAACTGTATTACAGAGTTACATTGTTAGTACAGCTAAAAAAGACACGTTCTACCCAGAAAGGCCATGTGATAAATGTTTTGTTATGGGATATCTCATTCATATGCATGTTTCCAGTTGTACTGAGCAGCTTTACAGTTAACACTTTTTGTTTTCCTGACTATAATATTAAACAATGTGCTTGACTCTTCTCTTTCAAGAAAAAATACATCGATTTAAGAAACTGAGTTGCCTGAAAATATGACTTTGAACCCTGGAATGACTATCGCTGTCTTCGTGTTTATTCGCAAATGTGGACTTTATGAAGACAGACAATCTACCAGTGATCTTCCTGTCTTATTCACTGTAATTTTGTAACAGCTGGCAGAATGATATGAACACTTTACCTGTACTCTCTGCTTCCACTGGTCATTTTCTTTGGACACAATAATGACCTTCATTGTCTCCACTCTGCTTTGTTAAATCCAGCCATGTTTGATTAAATCAAAGGTAACCCATATCTATATGATTAAGGCCCACAATGAAGCTGTGCAGATAGAGTGAATCTTACTCATATTGTCAGTCAGTGGTATGGCACAAATTGACTCCTGGGATGTTATGCTCCCTGATCATTGATTTGTTTTGATTGGAATGTGATACTTTATTCTTTCAGACAATATCCATTAACAGATTGTGGAGATGTTAAGTTTTTGTATTTAATGTTTTTATGTTTGTCCAAAAAATTGGATTCAAGGGAGCTGTCAAACCTTCCAGTTAGCAAACATGTCTTAGCTTAACCCTTTTGGGATCCAATCAGGTTTAAAAAAGGAGAAAAACAAAATGGAACAAAGACCTCAGGTACAGACATGTAAATGGCCCTAACATTTGCCTTTATCATCAAAAACATGAGGGTCTTAATAGAACATAGATCCTATAAGGAGGTATATAAGGCCAAACAATGCTAGAGATGGGCCAATGCTTCATAGGCATCAACTGACTTGAAGGCATCTCAGACCCCATACTGCAACCAAGACACAGAATCAGTGCCTCATCATTAATAAGACAAAGGAAAGACTTGTCTATAGGTTGGTGTCTACATTGTAAATAAATAATGGTGGCCTTGGTAGGGCTACTGGATCTGGAATTAACACCATAATGAGAGTATTATATAAATATATTGATTGCTTATTTTTCTGTAAGAATGCAACAGAGAATCTGTTTAATCAAAGGGAACATATATATATATTTTCAGAAAAACTAGGCTTGGAGTTTCCACCCCTTTACAGAGTGTTACTAGTAAAGTGGAGACACAGTTCAGCACAAAGTAGATAGTACAATCAAATATTGCTCTGTTGGCAATTCTAATGTCTCTCACTGGAAACATGCACTGACAATCCTACAACATGTCACTTCATCTTCTTATTACAAATTTTCTATATTACTATTTCTGTATTAGCTGGAACTGATAGGCTGTATCAATACATCCCCAAAGATTACATATATGCATAACCTCAGGGCAAGAAGGGGCACTTTCCCTGGAAGAGCACATGACTATATGTTACAGGGTCTCTTCTACAGATGTTACTACTTCTTATCATGCTGAAAAAGTCTATCTATATGTATAATTATATATACACTTATATATTTGCATTGGTTTGTGTGTAAATTTTAGGAATCTGATATGGCTTTGCCTATGTTTTTTATGTATGTGAAAATAAAAATACAAATTCTGTCATGTCCATATTTCATTTGTGGCCCAATCTTCTTATAACTATAGAGCATTGTTATGCAGTAATCCAGTGTGCTTAAAATTAGACCACTAAAACAGATTACCTGATCAACAATAAGACAATATTGCCTGATATTCGTTGAGACTGCACTTTAGAAACAATCAAAAATCCTGCGGCTCCTCCTTTCCTTCAATGTGGTCAATCAGTAGTGAAAGCTTATAAACTTAAACACATTCAATTCTGTCAAGATGGAGTGGATAAGTGGAATCACAAAAGTGCACAAGATTTATTAATGGTCGGCAAAATATTTTTGGACTGGTCATCACATTGTCATCAAGATTTAGCAATCAAAATATGTACGGTACAAGTGCAGTCCAAAGGACTGTATGACCTTATGGATGGCACAATGTGTAAAATAAATAAAAATAGAAACAAATGAACTAAAAAAAAAAAAGAAATCGATAACCCCAAACACTTAAAGGGGTTGTATCATTTCATTAAATGGTCTTCAGAATAAGGGGACAGTGAAAACAAGTAACTTTGCAATTAGATGTCATTAGCAAAGCTGTCTTGTTATCACAGGATCCCTTATCTTCTGTTTCTGTTGACACTGATCTCCAGTTCATTGTCGGATCCCTCCTCCTTGCATTTCACTAGCTGAGAGCTCATTTACATTCTATCAGGCCCCCGGTTGGCTGTATTCAAGGAGCTTGCATTCCTACCTTTCACTCAAAGTAAGGGACAGGCACATTTTCACTCTGCACAGCCAGAAGAAACAGAATAACACTGCAGGGCTTCTATAATCAGGAAACAGCACAATTGTGTGTCAATCCTTGCCTCTCCTGCATAGAAGGGAGATCTGTGCTGTTCATAGAAAGCTGGATTCAACTTTAACAAATTTCCAGCTGTGAGAGGAGAAGAGATCAGTGCTCAGTAGTGTTGAGCGATTACGTTGGCTATCGACATCGGGCGATAGTCGATAGTCGGCCACCATCGATAAGGTTTTTCGATAGTGAGCAGTCGATTATGAGCGATGACCATTAAAGTCTATGGGAGAGCAACAACACCTTCATTCTTACACCCAAACAGGGCTGGAGAAGCTGGAATTAACATCCACAACAGTCAAATGGATACGTGCTACATCTTAGGCAACACACTTAGGTTATAAAAGCCACAGAAAAAAAAACACACACCATTCACTATCCCTGTCTTGTACCACAGCATGACCCTTAAACCTGCATCACCCACAAATTAAAAAGTGCCAGAAGGCAGTATGATTTGAACCATCATCTTACTTGAACTGGACATTGAATATCCCTGTCCTGGAACGCAGCATGAGCCCCAAACCTGCATGACCCCCAGATTTAAAAGTGTCGGAAAAAGGAGTCTTTCAACCACCATTTTAGTTTCACTGGACATTGACTATACCTGTCCTGGGCCACAGCATGAGCCCCAAACCTGCATGACCCCACATTTAAAAAGTGCCGGAAAAAGGAGTCTTTCAACCACCATTGTAGTTTCACTGGACAGTGACTGTACCTGTCTTGGTCCACAGCATGAGCCCCAAACCTGCATAACCCCCAGATTTAAAAAGTGCCGGAAAAAGGAGTCTTTCAACCACCATTTTAGTTTCACTGGACATTGACTATACCTGTCCTGGGCCACAGCATGAGCCCCAAACCTGCATAACCCCCACATTTAAAAAGTGCCGGAAAAAGGAGTCTTTCAACCACCATTTTAGTTGAACTGGACATTGACTATACCTGTCCTGGGCCACAGCATGAGCCCCAAACCTGCATGACCCCCACATTTAAAAAGTGCCGGAAAAAGGAGTCTTTCAACCACCATTTGAGTTTCACTGGACATTGACTATACCTGTCCTGGGCCACAGCATGAGCCCCAAACCTGCATAACCCCCAGATTTAAAAAGTGCCAGAAAAAGGAGTCTTTCAACCACCATTTTAGTTTCACTGGACATTGACTATACCTGTCCTGGGCCACAGCATGAGCCCCAAACCTGCATAACCCCCAGATTTAAAAAGTGCCGGAAAAAGGAGTCTTTCAACCACCATTTTAGTTTCACTGGACATTGACTATACCTGTCCTGGGCCACAGCATGACCCAGGGCCGGAGTTACAGTGGGTGCGGTGAGAGCCCAGGCTGGCGTCCGTCATCTATTAACACGCAGGTTAAAATGCCCTGATGACGCAGCAATGAAAACTGTCGTGCTGAAGCAGAGTGCGGAAGCGGAAGTGTGAGAACTCCAGCCTTCCTCAGTACACAGTCAATACCTGGGTAGCGCTTGCCCCTCCATATGAGTGTGGACCAATTGAGCTTCACTTGGAAATACTGGTGGTTAACGCTCCTGTTACACCCAGGTGCCCTTTATCTTGGCATTCTTTTTCTCATTTTACTCAACGTGCTGGAGGAAATGGTCTCTGTACTTTGTTCTCTGTCCGTGCTCCATACTCCATGTCCTCTGAATAACCTACATCTGGTCAAGTTTTCCTGTACCTCCCTTGTACAATTCAGAGGAATTTTTTTTACCAGCTATTTTGTACATGCAAGTTTTTTAGTAGTTTAATTCTAGAAAACACATTTTTAAAAATCGGATGGAATCCACCATGTCTTTGTTTCTCTTTTTTAATTGTATTAAATGGGTTGTCTCAATAAAGGGATTGATAGCTATGTTAAGATCTTGCAAAAACAAGTCATTTTGCAATATGTGTCCATTAACAGTGTCCTACCGATTCCTGTTTCTGACAGCACCATCACCCTTGAGCCATCTCACCATTGTGAAGACAAATGTCTGTTAGAAACCAATTTTTAGAATAGGACCATATATAGCTGCATTCACAGCAAATGTCCAAAAATTAAGCTACCTGAGTCACTTTGGCAATTGGAAGAACAAATTTCTGTAAGAAACAACAATTTTTTATAATAGGACAGGGAGTATAGCCGCATGTCACAGCAAAATGCCTCCAAAAACTCAAAGCATGACCCTTGAGCCACTTTGGACAATTGTGAAGAACAAATGTCTATTAGAAACAACATTTTTTAGAATAGGACCTGTAGTATTGCTCCATTTCAAAGCAGCATGACCCAAAAAATTATAAAAATGACTTCTCAGCCACTGTTAAAAATTGTGAAGGAGAAATGCCACTTAGAAGCCACATTTCTGTTCCAAAGGACCATGATTATTGCTGTATCTCACAGCAACATGACCCCAAAAAATTATAAATATGACTTCTCAGCCACTGTTAAAAATTGTGAGGCAACATGACCCAAAACCATTGACAATGTGAAAAATTCTAAAGATGAAGTGAGTAAATGGAATATGGTTTTGTCATGAAACCTTGGTGTCTTTTAGTCTCCTCACAGCAAAACCAGCAAAAGGAACTGTTGGGAATTGAGAATAAAAATTGCAGTAAGAAATGATCATTTTAAAAATAAGTTTTTCAAGAGGACCATTTCTGTTTGGAGAGGAATGTGAAGTAGACCAGCAACTAATCGGTGACCTCGGCAATTGGGGCCACAACATCATCAGAGATCCATGCCTGATTCATCTTGATGAAAGTCAAACGATCCACATTATCTGTGGAAAGCCGGATGCGTTTGTCTGTAATGACTCCTCCGGCTGTGCTGAAGGTCCGCTCAGATATGACGCTGGCTGCTGGGCAGGACAACACCTCTATGCCTTGGCGAGTCAGCTCGGGCCATTCGTCCATTTTGGATACCCAGAAGTCTATTGGGTCCGGAACACATACAAAAACATCGGTGTTGAGACGCAGATAGTCGTGCACCATGATCTTAAGCTGGTCTCTGGGTGTTGTATCTGTGGCCTGCATTGCATGCGTTGGTGAGGTGGTAAATAAAGATTGCCAGAGGTCACCCATTAGGCTTCTGCCACCTTGCCTGCTGCTGCCGCTACGGCTACTTGGCACTCTACTGCTGTCACGTCGCTGGCGTTGTTCCACCGTGACATTTGAAGAACGTGAAGCAGACGCAACAGATGTCTCCAGTTGATCAATCAGCAAGGTCTCCATTTCCTGCATTTTACTCTCTATTTGGGTGGGTGGAAGGAAAGTGCCGAGTTTTGTTTTGTACCGGGGATCCAGGAGGGTGGCCACCCAGTAACTGTTGTTCATTTTGATGGCCTTAATGCGAGGATCATGTTGGAGGAAATGGAGCATACAAGCACTCATGTGAGAGATGGAGCCTTGAGTTCCCAAGCCTCTGGGTTGAGGGGCACTTGCAAACTCATCTTCCTCATCTGCCACAAATTCACGCCAACCTCTTTCCAAGGCAGGGACGTCGGTGTCTAGGAATACCTCCTCCTCCTCCTCCGCTTCCTCCAGCACAGCTTCAACACAGCCCTGACTTGCCTCAGATGATGCACCCTGAGAGCTGAGGTGCCGCCTTGCACTAGCTCTGGACCCTGAACCACTGCCTAATGAAGACCGATAAAATTGAGAAACTGTCGGGCCTTGTGGATTTGACGGAGAGAAAGGCTCCGTGTCCGCATCTGTGTCCGTCTCCTCCTCCGTCGCTGGCGGGACCTGATGTTTCAGAGTGTCCAACGATCGTTCCAGAACTAAGATCACCACAATGGTCATGCTGACAAGGGCATCGTCCGCACTGACCATTTTGATGGCTTCTTCAAAACTGGCAAGGATGGTGCAGAGCTCTTTCACCTGCCTCCACTCTCGGTGGCTCAACACCCCGAGGTCCGCACCGCTGCTTGTCAGGCCATGTGTCACTTCGTACTGCGTAATGGCATTGCGCTGCTCCCACAATCGCTGGAACATGTGGAGGGTGGAATTCCAGCGTGTTGCCACGTCAACAATGAGACGGTTGACGGGGAGGCCGAGCTGACGCTGCAACGCAGCCAGGCGGGACGAAGCAGGGTGCGAACGGCGGAAGTGCGAACTCAGACCTCGAGCCTTCTTCAGCAGGCAGTCCAGACCCGGGTAGCTCTTTAGAAATTTCTGGACGACAAGGTTCATGACATGTGCCAGGCAAGGGATGTGCTCCAGCCTACCGATCTTAAGGGCGGCCAGCAGATTTCGCCCGTTATCGCACACCACCTTGCCTGGCACAAGGTTCTTGTCACCCAGCCAGCGCTCGGTCTCGTTGCGGAGAGCCGTCCACAGCTCCTGACCTGTGTGTGGACGGTCTCCAAGGCAGATTAATTTCAACACGGCCTGGTGTCTCTGGGCACGTGATGCCACCAGAGGACCTTGGGGAAAAGAGCCCTGCACCATCCCTGCGGTTTTGAAGAGCGTGCACCGAGCCTGAGAGCCACCGTCACCCCCAGAGACATCCACCCAGCTCACCCAGTGAGCTGTCACAGAGATATAGCGGCCTTGGCCGTGCTTACTAGTCCATGTGTCGGTGGTGAGATGGACTTTTCTGGACACAGATGCAGACAACGCGCTTGAAATTTTAGATGACACGTGGCTGGCCAGGGCAGGGACGGCTTTTCTGGCAAAGAAATGCCTGCTCGGCATCTGGTATTGGGGGCAGGCGAGGGCCATGACGTGGCGGAACCCATCTGTGTCCACCAGACGGAAAGGCAACATTTCCAAGGCCAAAAGCCTGGCAATGCCGACATTCAGGCTTTTGGCTTTGGGATGGTTTGGGTTAAAGTGTTTCTTCTGCTCCCAAACCTGGAAGACAGAAGGCTGGCTGCTAGACTGGCCGCTGTACGGTGTGCAGGTCGTCAAACTGGCGGAAGGAGAAGGGGTAGGATGGGTCTCTGGTGGTGCTGGTGGTACTCGGGCGACGGTGGAGGCTGAAGCGGAGGCTGATCCCTGATCATGACTCTGAGAGACATGGGCAGCTGAGGAACGCTTGGTGGTGGTGGAGGAGGCGGAGACAGAGGGTGTGACAGTGGTTGGAGGCCCGGCGTCGGTCTGGCCTTTTTTGGCCAAGTGTTCCCTCCATTTCAACTCATGCATTCGCTGCATGTGACTAGACATGTTGGTGGTGGTTAACCACTTAAGGTTCTTGCCTCTACTTATGCGTTTACGGCAAAGGCGGCATATGACATCGCTGGGTGAATCAGAGGCTTGCTCAAAGAAGGCCCAGGCTTGAGAGGTCCTGGACCTTTTTGACGGCGATAAGCGAGGAGCGGGGTTTGCGCTGACCGTGGCTGGCGGAATCATATCAGCGGACTTCTGCGACCGCCCTCTCCCTTTTTGTGGCGGGACCCGTATTGACACTACCCCATCGTCTTCCTCCTCGTCCACTGATGAAGCGCTCGCAAGCAAATTCTGCGGAAAAGACCACGATGGATCCGCAATGTCGTCATCATCATCAACACAGGTGACTTGGTCGTCCTGACTTTCTGCATCCAGAAGCTGCGGGCTACAAGCAAGGGGCACTGCAAGGCGTTGCCGACCGCCCGGGATTTTTGCCGATTGACTGGCTTCCTTCACCTCCTCTGATGGCATCAGTAACTGGGCGTCAGAGCAGACTAAATCATCCTCTTGATCTTTTAACATGCCTTCTGACCCCAACCGCATTTTGTCATCAAAGAGGTCTTCAGACAATGGATTATCCACAGTGGTGGGTACACGAGTTGACATTTGGGCTGCTTCATGTTGGACGGATGCTGATGATGCTGATGACGACATTTGTGGCCGTGAGTGGGAGGACAAGGAGGTAAAACTGCTAGATGCAGGTTGCATTAACCACTGAAGGACAGATTGGCGACGATGTTCATTACTTAGATTCACAGGGCCCTGACCCAGCGATGACAGGCCTGATGGTCCTGCAACTGACGATCCGCTGGCATGCGTGTTGTCGCCAGCACTGGAAGGAGCACCTTCTCTCGTACCTCTACCTCCATGTGCTAACCCCCTCTTTGCTCGCTTACCACCTGCATTTCGCTCCATGTTCAGAAATATAAAAATTTGAGAAGGTATGGAATAGTTTTGGAAAGTCTCTTATTAAAAGACGGCAAATCACAGCTATTCTCAAATCCCTCTAATCAAAACAAAATTGCTGGATTCAAATTTAACTGCAAGGTGTCTATCAACAAATCTGGACTGGGCAAAAGTAAAAAAACACGTATCTGTTATGTTTTCGTATAATACACGGTATTTTTTGCACCTTTCAATTCACCTGTGGTGACTATAGAATTGCTGTTTTAAGATTTACGTGGATGCTGCGTCAATGAACAAAGCTGGGTGCGCAAAAGTCAAAAAACACGTATTTGTTATGTTTTCGTATAATACACGGTATTTTTTGCACCTTTCAATTCACCTGTGGTGACTATAGAATTGCTGTTTTAAGATTTACGTGGATGCTGCGTCAATGAACACAGCTGGGTGCGCAAAAGTCAAAAAACACGTATCTGTTATGTTTTCGTATAATACACGGTATTTTTTGCACCTTTCAATTCACCTGTGGTGACTATAGAATTGCTGTTTTAAGATTTACGTGGATGCTGCGTCAATGAACAAAGCTGGGTGCGCAAAAGTCAAAAAACACGTATCTGTTATGTTTTCGTATGATACACGGTATTTTTGGCAACAAACAACCTGTGCTGACTACAAAATTGCTGGATTGTAATTTAACTGCAAGGTGGATATATCAACACAGGTGGAATGGGTAAAATTGAAAATGAACACCTATCTGAAATGTATACTGATAATAAAAGTGGAGTTTTGCACCTAACAAAGAGACCTGCAGTTACTAGAAATGATGTGTATCCAATATAAGTTCAGGCTGCCCAATATCCAGGAAATATTTCAATAGCAAACTGTTAATAATAAAGATATTGCAGTGCAATGTCTACACTAAGTCTTGGTGAACTTTATCCAGTGTTCTTTATAGATAGAGCTGGTCTGTGTACGCCCGCGCCCGCCCCCCCACTCACCCTGTGACTTTACAGCGATAGATGCTGCTTTAAAATTCTCTAGCTAACTACATAAAATCTTCAAATCTCTAATCTAACTAAATTGTAAGGATCACAGCTAATAGTAGAGGTTTCTCTGTGCAGAAATAGACTAATTTCGCTGAGCTGTTTGGCCACAGGCAGAGCGCACGTCCTATTCCTATGAGACGCTGAGAGACACTAAGGCTGAACAGGAAACGCTGTTCTATGTAATACAAGGTCATGTGATTTTTCCAGCCAATCGCAACCATACACATCCCAGTCATGACGTCGCACACACATCTCACCCTGCTCTATTCTGTAATCTGATTTGCTGGCCACCAAAATTACAGGAAGCGCCGAAAATGGCGATCTTAATAGATGATGCACAGATTTTAACCTTAATTATCGCATGATCGGAAAATTTCGATCACCATAAAAACATTGCCGATTTCAACTTTGTCGATAAAAATCGCTCAACACTAGTGCTCAGTCTAGATTGAATGCAGCCTGTGGTATGTATACAACTCTTACAAAATAAGACTGATAGGGAGAGACACAGTGTCATGTTGACTCAGAGATCGGGGGGTCCTCGGGAGCCAGCATGAACAGTGAAGGGGGAATGATGTCAGTAAATCGATTGACCAGCTATCTCCAAATGTCTATAATAGACGTATTATTCTGAGAGGGATGTCCAGCCCTCAATACAACTATAGCATAGAGAATCAGGATAGAAACATATGCTTGATATTGCAAACAATTATTTTACTGTGTTGTATTTTCATACATTGTATATCCAAAATAGGTAAAAGACATACATTTAACACTGTTGCAGGAGCAAGTATCACAGCATATATCTCACTACCGAATCATAAAGTCAATTGCCAACCCTACTTGTGATCTTAGAGCGAACACTTCTTAACTCGTACGGGTGGGTGTGATGGCTAGACTCACGGTATACCGCTCGATGCAAAACACGCTCCAACGAGTGCTTCAATAGTGCCGCTATCCTCCTCATGGATCATCAGATCTCTCCAGGGGGTACACTCGTACTCTTTCAGACTGGAATGGAAGGCTTGCGCCTGGGGATGATGTCACCCAGCTGGTTGGGGAAGAAACGCCCCTGCATTTCTAGAGTAGAGAAGCTGAGAGCAGTATGAATCAGCCGAACTAAGAAGCAATACATCCCCTTTAAAATAACCATAATGGAAAGGGTATGCAGGAGAAAAATGTTTTAAGGCACTTTTTGTTTAAAAAAGAAACATAAAACTTGTAAAGGGCATTTCTCAATTATTTGGAAACAGTTACATTAAAAATAAAGCCTTATGTTTCATGAAAAAAATAAAAAAAAATTTGACTAACCGAGCACAAAAAATACATTCTGGTTTAAAATCCACAAGTACTTAAAACTGACAACAATGTGCCTAGTTAAAAGCTGAACATTATGGCTTTGTGTTACCATCAACGGATCAACAATAATTTTCCATGCCATTTTCACCTTCTTTTCGGTGTTTGTTTGGAGTGGTTACAAAGCAACTGTCTGTGTTCTTTGCATAACTGCTGACTACATTGCACAGCAATTGCTTATTGAGTGGAATTAACTATTTCCTAGTCACTGTATAATCATTCCTTGTTCAGCAGCATGAGGTGTTGTAGACTGTGGTGCTCTGTTTGTTTTGAAGTCTTTGTCTTGTAGTGTGTCCAGTCTACTCCTGTTAGGTTCTAGTGTTAGTGTTAAGAGATTGCTTCTTACTCCATTAGAGTTTGTTGGAGTCCTTGAAGGGGTTTTTCCCACAATCTCATTTCATATCTCCTGCATGTAGCTGTTCAGTACTGTGTTCTCAGGGGGGCATGTGTGATTTGTTTGAATTACATATCATGTGACCCAGCAGGATGACATCACCATGCCATTCCCCACTCTACTCAAAGAAAGGTCTGTTTATGGAAAGCACTATGAGTAGCTACAATGTAGCTCAGGGGTCAAGTTTTTGCCTCGCAGCACAAGAGTCTTAGGTTCAAATCCCATATAGAATCAAGTCAATTGACCGCACACAAAGATAATGCAAGGAAATTCTTTAATTTAATCCACAAGCTCCAAATGTACAGAAAGATATGTGACTTTAAATGTTACGTTTCGGTCACAAGACCTTTGTCAAACAGTCACTGTAAAATAAACAAAGAATAGCATGATACAAATATAAACAGTGTACCACATTTAATGCAATCCAAAATAGTGCATAATCCTACCTAACAAATATATATCTATCTATACATAAAATATCAGAAAAAACATTATATACACAAAAATATGAGAAAATACATATGGCATTGGGAAATCTATAGCCAAGAATTTAAAAGCGCATAGTATGTAGATTTATATCACATAGTGAAATGGACAAAATGTATCAGGGTATCTGGTTAAAACTCTCACTAGTTCCCCCATAGAACAAATAGGGTGGCAAAAGACTCAAAGCATAAAGAGGCGTCTAGCCAAATCCCTATTATGCCCTTCCAAACTTACCAGTGTGCAGGTACAGGAGAAGTGTAAATGGGCCACAGCCCAGCAAGAAGGAGCCGTCTGGTAGAAAGGGAGAGAGAGCCAGAAGAAATAGCGTTCCGTGCAGGCTCGCCGCCGGAAGTCCTCGTGCCACGTCAGATCACTTCGGGAACGCTACGAGGCCTTTCTACCAGACGGCTCCTTCTTGCTGGGCTGCGGCCCATTTACATTTCTCCTGTACCTAAACACTGGTAAGGTTGCCAAAAATGTTCTAAGGCACTTTTTTTTTTTTTTAAAAAAGGAAACAAATAAAACTTGTTAAGGACATTTCTCAATTATTTGGAAACAGTTACATTAAAAATAAAGCCTTATGTTTCATGAAAAATAAAAAAAAAATTGACTAACCGAGCGCAAAAAGTACATTCTGGTTTTAAATCCACAAGTACTTAAAACTGACAACAATGTGCCTAGTTAAGAGCTGAAAATTATGCCTTTGTGTTACCATCAGCGGATCAACAATAATTTTCCATGCCATTTTCACCTTCTTTTCGGTGTTTGTTTGGAGTGGTTTTGCCACCCTATATGTTCTATGGGGGAACTAGTGAGAGTTTTAACCAGATACCCTGATACATTTAGTCCATTTCACTATGTGATATAAATCTACATACTATGTGCTTTAAATTCTTGGCTATAGATTTCCCAATGCCATATGTAATTTCTCATATTTTTGTGCTTTACTGTATATAATGTTTGTTCTGATATTTTATGTATAGATAGATATATATTTGTTAGGTTGGATTATGCACTATTTTGCATTAAATGTGGTACACTGTTTATATTTATATTATGTTATTCTTTGTTTATTTTACAGTGACTGTTTGACAAAGGTCTTGTGACCGAAACGTTACATTTAAAGTCACATATCTTTCTGTACATTTGGAGCTTGTGGATTAAATTAAAGAATTTCCTTGCATTATATTTGTGTGCGGTCAATTGACTTGATTCTACATGTGATGAAGTGACTCTCATCATTAGACCAGCACCATATTAATATACTACAAGGGGAGTGCCTTCCTATTTGATATTATCTAGGTTCAAATCCCTGCAGGAACCAAACCTGTGGATTTTTTCTCTCTTTATCAATGCACAAACCTTATTGAGGTTTTTTATATGTATTTGCACTGTTTGACTAATTACTAAGGATTATAGAGTACAGGAGTAGAATGACAGCACCTGGGTTTATACACTCAGTAGTTGCCTGAGAGGAGAGGTGATGTCTGAGCATGTCTGGCCAGGACAGAAAGATATCAGCCTTGGTCGTATCCCTTGGAGATGTGCTGTAAACAATAGATCTCTAAAGGAGCAGCTAAAACAAAGACAGTAGTTTTTGTTTTAGAGGAAGACTCAGGGAAAATTTGCTTCTAGGGCAAGTTATTTATTATGGACTTGCTTCTGGATCAAATTCATTTACTTCCATCAATCATGCACCTGCCATCATCCACTATCTGTCCATTTAATTATCGAATGGTGAGTCCATCTAGTTTTTTTTTTAAGTTGCTACACGATTTGTATTATTATTTTTGCATGTTACTACCAATAGACAGCCCTATTTAGTTCTGTTTTAGTCTTGAGTATACATGGGTATATGGACATTGTTACAGCCATGTAAACAAATATCAGCTGGGATCATGAGAGTATCAGAGTATTTATAAGGAGAATAATGGGTCTTTTCTTATTTTACCACATTAGCTTATTTTTGCAGATTTATTTTCAGATTTAAAAAAAAAAAACATCTAAATGAAATACACTGCTTTAAAAAAGTTAGGAATATTTGACTTTTGGTTGAAATTTCAGGATGAATATATATATATTTTTTAAATGTACAAACCTTTAGAATGCACATATCCAATTGTTCAGTGTTTCAGTACTTTTTGCACCACTTGCTGATCTCTAACAAGGAGCTTAATCTCAAAATTCACATTTGTTTGATCCCTGAATCACCCAATAAATTTAGGGCATCAATTTGAATTGGGATTTAAACAGTCCTTGATGAGACCAAGACAAGACATTTCAATTGATTAACAGTACCTCACCATTGCGAGGCTTTAAGCCGGATAATAAGAATAATAACAATCCTTATTATATAGCGCCAACAAATTCTGCAGCACATTACAATTTAAAGGGTATAATTACAGACAAAAAGACATGCATTATACAATAAAAGCTACACAAAGTGCGAGGGCCCTGATTGAGGGAGCTTACAATCTATTAGGGTGTATGGGTGAGACAAAGGGTGAGAAGTGCTAAGTTTACAATGGTCCAGCCAGGTTTCATAAATATGGGGTGGCTTACATACAAATTGGATGAACCTGCCACCCAGACAGTGGAGGTCTTTGTTTCTTGTCGGCCTGGGTCTTGGTGCATATGGACGCCTGTTGCAAAGACCGTTGAGTCACTTGCCAGACAGCCATGAAGTCTCAGATTTGGGAATCCACAGCAGGGATGTGACACTTGGTTGCCTCTCACCTCCTTTAAACGTGCCTGGAGTTGTGTGGCCTTCATCATCTGGTTCTGCAGGGCACTGTAGTCAAAGGATGCCCCCTTATTTGCCTTTCTGTGACTGTCCAGTCTCTCTGTATCTCTGCTGCAACCAGTGGCCAGTGATTACTACTTGACTTTGCATGATCACACAAAGTTAGCAGCTGCACACTAATTGTGTAGCTACTTGTACAGAGAGAGGGCAGGATGGTTTGTTACCATCCTTGCCTTCTCGATTGCATATACAACGCTCAGTGAGTTTACACCGGAGCCGAGCACATGGCGGGGGAAACATAGAGAGGCGAGTATCTTTTTTTAATTTTCTTTTTACCATTACACCTGTCTATTTACCTACAGGGGCCATATATCTACTGACTAGGCTAAAAGATATAGGTATGCTTGCCCGACATGTTTCACCGTTAAAATGGCATCTTCAGCGGCAAAGTAGCAAGTGAGGGCGGAACCAGGTTTAACTCCTTAACCCACCTGGTATGGGTACGTCCTGGTGGCACTATGGAGTTGTGCAGCGGGATCACAGCGATCCCGCTACACAGCTGCCCGGTGTTAGCGGCTGTCTAACCCCCTAGACGCCACAGCAAAGATGGCGGTGGCGTCTAAATGAATGAAAAACGGTGCCGCGCACCGTTCTTCACTCTGATCACAGCCCCCGCAGCTCAATTTTAAAAATAGAAAATGTTTGGAATTTTTTTACGCCACCATCACTTTTACCGAAGATTGAACACCGCAAAAACAAAACTCCCACAAACATGGCGCAAGTAAATTCTTTTTCTATTTTGCCCCACTTAGAATTTTTTTGCGGTTTCCCAGTATATTCTATGGTATGACAAATGTCACCGTTAGAAAGTACAACTTGTCCTGCACAATAAAAGCCATCATATGTCTATATAGGTGGAAAAATAAAAACGGTATGGCTTTCGGAAGGCGAGGAGGAGAAAAATGAAGAGTAATATTTGTTTCCTTTGGAGGGATTAAAGGGTTAAACAGAGAGGACTGATGACATCATACAGCATGTGTTTGAGAAAAAGACCAATAGGTTGTTGGTGGAGTGACAAGCCTCCAACGAAAGGTGAACCAGAGGGAGCCAATAGAATTTAGCCACTGGAACACACTCTCTGGTTGGCATGACAACCCTATACTCAAAGACTCTTAAGGGTATGTTCAGGGAGTAAAGAAGGGAGTGTCACTGGGAGTGCTTCAGAAGTATGCACTGGCCAGTGTGTACTTCTGAAGCAACAGGCGTATTGCAAACGTATAGCAGCGCACAATACGGCGTGTGAACATACCCTAAGGGTGGTCTGCTGCATAAAGACGAAACAAATAAGGTAGAAAAACATACTTATTAGAGGCATAAGGATAAAGCAGAAGCATTTAAAATTATTTAGACAAAATATGATCACTACTAGACATACAGTGGGGAAAAAAGTATTTAGTCAGCCACCAATTGTGCAAGTTCTCCCACTTAAAAATATGAGAGAGGCCTGTAATTAACATCATAGGTAGACCTCAACTTGAAGAGACAAAATGAGAAAATAAACCCAGAAAATCACATTGTCTGATTTGGAAAGAATTTATTTGAAAATTATGGTGGAAAATAAGTATTTGGTCACCTACAAACAAGCAAGATTTCTGGCTATCACAATCCTGTAACTTCTTCTTTAAGAGGCTCCTCTGTCCTCTACTCATTAAATGTAGTAATGGCACCTGTTTGAACTTATTAGTATAAAAGACATCTGTCCACTACCTCAAACAGTCACACTCCAAACTCCACTATCATGAAGACCAAAGAGCTGTCAAGGGAAACCAGAAACACAATTGTAGTCCTGCACCAGGCTGGGAAGACTGAATCTGCAATAAGCAAGCAGCTTGGTGTGAAGAAGTCAATTGTGGGAGCAATAATTAGAAAACGGAAGATATACAAGATCATTGATAATCTCCCTTGATGTGGGGGCTTTACATAAGATCTCACCACATGGGGTCAAAATGATCACAAGAACAGTGAGCAAAAATCCTAGAACCACACGGGGGACAACTAGTGAATGACCTGCAGAGAGCTGGGACCAATGTAACAAAGGTAACCATCAGAAACACACTACACCACCAGGGACTCTGATCCTGCAGTGCCAGATATGTCTCCCTGCTTAAGCCAATACATGTCTGGGCCCATCTGAAGTCCGCTAGAGAGCATTTGGATGATCCAGAAGAGTATTGAGAGAATGCCATATGGTCAGATGAAACCAAAGTAGAACTGTGTGGTAGAAACACAACTCGTTGTGTTTGGAGGAGAGAGAATGCCGAGTTGCATCCAAAGAACACCATACCTACTGTGAAGCATGGGGATGACAACATCATGCTTTGAGGCTGTTTCTCTGCAAAGGGACCAGGACGACTGATCCGTGTAGATGAATGAATGAATGGGGCCATGTATCGTGAGATTTTGAGTGCAAACCTCCTTCCATCAGAAAGGGCATTGAAGATGAAATGTGGTTGGGTCTTTCAGCTTGACAATGATCCCAAGCACACCACAAGGGAAACAAAGGAGTGGCTTCATAAGAAGCATTTCAAGGTCCTGGAGTGGCCTAGCCAGTCTCCAGATCTCAACCCCAGAGAAAACCTTCGAAGGCAGTTGAAAATCTGTGTTGCCCAGCGACAGCCCCAAAACATCCCTGCTCTAGAGGAGATCTGCATGGAGGAATGGGCCAACATACCAGCACCAGTGGGTGCCAACCTTGTGAAGACTTACAGAAAACGTTTGACCTCGGTCATTGCCATCAAATGATATATAAGTATTGAGATGAACTTTTGTTATTGACCAAATACTTATTTTCCACCATAATTTGCAAATAAATTCTTTCCAAATCAGACAATGTGATTTTCTGGATTTGTTTTCTCATTTTGTCTCTCATAGTTGAGGTCTACCTATGATGTCAATTACAGGTCTCTCTCCTCTTTTTAAGTGGGAGAACTTGCACAATTGATGGCTGACTAAATACTTTCTTCCCCGCTACATGTAGACTATGCTCTGCTGTAAGCTTTCTTGTCATTAAATACTGTGACAAAGTCACATTAGGATGCAAGTTTCTGTCACAGGATTGGTTACAGCTAGAGATGGGCGAATTGATTCTAACGAAGTGGAATTTGTTTAGAATTTCCGGAAAACTTCGATTCTGAACAAAGTCGAAGTTTGGGGTAATTCGCGGGAAAGAAGTGTGTTTTTAATTGATAAAATGGCTGCGAGCGCATGGCGTTACATGGGGCAAAGACGTCTGGGAGGAAGAAGGGCGTCGCCTACATGACATGTGCAGAGATGAAGCCAATCAGAGACCGGCGGGATTCTGTGATGTCACCCCCCCCCACTATATAAGTCCGGGCGCGACCTGGGAGCTCATATCGCTCTCACTGTACTGAGTAGGGAAGGTGCTGCCGCGGCTGCATATAATAGCTGATACTAAAGAACTCATTTTTATACAGCGATTTTTGGGGGGTGTCACAGCTGGTCTTTCCACGACTGCTTCTCATACGTTCTAATTCTGATTTTGTGGGGTATTTGAACCGAAGTCCATGTGCTCCAATGCAAACTGCATATACATTTTTTTAAAGCTATCTGCTCAGTTCTTTCAGCACATTGAATATCCAAGGGTTATCTAAGCCTGTTCCTGTTGTATTCATTTAAAGAAACTGGCGTTTTTTACAATCCAAATACCACTTAATTTTTGGTTGCTCATTTCTTTTGCGCAATTTAGATCCAGGGTTAATTAAACGTGTTTCTGCTGTTGCGGTCACTAAAAGAAACGTTCTTTTTCCACTGCCAAAGAAGCAATTTGCCTGTCGCATAATTCATAACTCAAGGTTAATTACAATTTTTCTGTGTTCTGTACCGTAAAATACACGCCATTTTAACACGCTACAAAGCTGGTAATTTTTGTTGCACATTTCTTTTGCACAATTTAGATCCAGGGCTTTAAATTAAGCGTTGTTCTGCTGTTGTGGTCACTAAAAAAAAACTTCTTTTTCAACCCCCCAAAAACGACATTTTGCCTGTAGCAAAAATTCACAACAGAAGGTTTAAATTTAAACTGTTTGTGCTTTTCATAAAATACACAGTATTTTTAAAACGGCACATACAAGTAAATTTTTTTTCCTGCCCATTTGTGGAGCGCAATTTAATCCAAGGGTTACCCAAGCTTGTTACTTGGGTTCATTTGGAGTTTAAATACAGGTGTGTTTTTTATCATATACAGATATCTTCATCAAACAGTGGTCCGTACAATTTAGAACAAAAAGTTATGTCAGACAGAGAGGGGCAGGCTCTCACCTGCGAGTGACACAAACATTCCTGGAGCAGGCCCAGGTCCCCAGCACAGCAAGGCGACGTCGCAGCAGGGGGCACTCTGTGAGGCCACAACTGCCGTTGTCATCTAGCGGCCATGTGTTGTTCAGCAACCCAATGGTTCTTGATTGGTTGACTAGGTCATCCACTTCCTCCCAGATGACATCTGACAAACCCCAGCCAAGAGTCGGTGGGAGCGTCAGACACAACCCTTAGTTGGCATGGCCCAGGAGCGGGTCAGCGACCCTCACCTGTTCTCAACTCGCCTCTGTCCCATCCGTTCCCTCAGCCAGAGATCTACTATATGGTTTGGGCTCAGCGCCACTATATAGCGAGGATGAACAATTTGAGGAGGGCAGTCAGCAGCTACTTGGCAGCAAATAAATGGGGCCAATATCCCCTGATTCTTGCAGTAGGCGGCAAAGTATTGATGTGGAGAGTGGTATGGGAGGTCATGTTGTGAGGGGTCAGCCTCGGAATACCAAGACCGGTGATGAGGACAGCAGTGACGAAGAAACACAAATAGATGATGATTTATCCTACCGCAATTCGGAGCCGGGTGAAGCAGGTCTTCATGATCGTCAGGAGAAGAGGAAGAGGGCGCATCAGGCAGCGGTGCAGCCAGCAAGTGGGTTGTGTGGCCGTGAGTCAAACAGGTAGCAGCAGTGTTTAGGTCAGGAGCCAAGCGGCCACAGGGCAGAAAACCCGCTTCGCAGGTCCCAGAAAGTAGCAGCACAGGGGCTCAGCGAGGCAGCGGTGGTAGTAGTCACTCAGTGCGGAGCGTTGATGTAAAATCAGATACTCGGCGGTGGTGGCAGTTCTTTGCAAGAAAACCGGAGGACCCGAAAAAGGGTATTTAGAATCTGGGGGAAAGTGAACGTGGCCAGGGAGCAAAACCTTTGGGCACCAGGGCCCGCGTAACACAGCAGCGTCCCTTTGGGGTGCCTGGGAGAAACGTGGCTCAATGTCGGGTCCATCCTCCACCGCAGCAAAGCACGGGCCCATGGCACCATGCCTTTGCGCCAGTCAAGGCTCCCCCACCTCTCCCTAAGGGACTGTTTCTCTTTGCCACACCCCCCGGCCCGAGCCCTGCTCCCCCCGCACTTATGGGGCCCAGCATCCTTTCAGCAAAAAAAAAACAAATTTGCTCCAAACCACCTAAGGTCAGAACTGACCGTGCTCCTTCCCAAAGTTTGTTGTTCTGCAGCCCCCCTTTTAAAAAATTTTGGGGGGTTGCACCATTAGAAACTAAGGGGCTTGTGCCGACCGAGATGGAATTTCCAAGCCGGAATTTCTTGTCCAAAAAGGCAGTACCAGCACTTCATAAATATATAGAACAGAAGGTGGGCCAGTCCTTGAGCTTATCGGTTTGTTCAACGGTGCATGAAAGCGCGGACATCTGGAGCTGTAACTACGGTCAGGGCCAGTACAAGTCCTTACGGCCCACTGGGTGAATGTGCTTCCTGCCCAGGCACACCAACAACTTGGACAGGAGACGCCGCTTTCTCCTCCACGTTGTCAAACTGCGGCTCCTGCGCCAATGTCCGCCTCCTCCTCATCCCACCACCACCACCATCTCAGCCTCCACAAGTACTCGCTCCATCATACCACATGTGTAGGGACAGCGGTGTCACGCAGTTCTACACCTGCTTGCCTCGGCGAACGAAGTCACACAGGGGAGGAACTGCTCTGCGTCATGCACAGCAAAAAATCGATGTGTGGCTTTCTCCGCACCAACTGCAAATCGGAACCATGGTGACGGACAATGGGAGTAACATGGTGTCCGCGCTGCACCGAGGAGGGATGGTCCATGCACCCTGCATGGCGCACGTGTTCAATCTGGTTGTGAAAAGGTTCCTGAAGTCTTCACACCGATCTTCAGAGATTCTGAAAATGGCCAGGAAACTGTGCATGCACTTCATCCCATTCCTACAAAGCCAGGAACACCCTCCTCGAGTTGCAGCGGCAGAAACGGGCCTCCCCAACACACTCTGATATGCGATATTTCCACCCATTGGAATTCCAGCCTGCACATGTTGGACCGACTGTATGAACAGAGAAAGGCCATTAACGATTTTTTGATGATCCAGGCAGACAGGAGTACTCCCCTGTGTAACTTTGATGTCAGCCAGTGGCAGCTCATGCGTGACATCTGCCGTTTGTTGAGGCCATTCAAGGAGGCGACGTTATTTGTCAGTCGCCAGGACTACAGGATGAATAACGTCATTTCACTGCTTCATGTCCTGGAACAGATACTGAAAAATCTGTCTGGGCAGGGAACTGGAGACGTGGCGACTACATCTCGCGGCCACATGAGACCGGTGGGGACTGAAATGGAGGAGGAGGAGAAGGAGGAGGACATTGGAGCAGAAGCATTGTCTGGTGAAATGAGTGCATTTTCTACCCAGGTGACAAGAGAGGAGGAGCAGGAGCAGCTGGAGGAGGTAAATGGAGATGAGGAAGATGAGGCAGATGACCCGCAAGCACCGTGGCAGTATACAGTGCAGATGGAGGCAGGGAGCCCCTCGGAGTCACTTGTGCAGATGGCCCGCAGCATGCTGATTTGCCTGGCTAGTGACAGCCGAATAGTCAGCATCCGGCAGGGGGATGACTTCTGGCTCTCCACCCTATTGGACCCTCGCTACCGGTCCAAAATGGGAGCCTTTTTCCCAGCTATTGAGAGGGAGGACAAACTCAAATACTATAGGGAAATCCTCCGTAGTCAGTTGGCCGCTGCCTATGTGCGGCATCGTCCCTCCTCTGACAGGTCTGACTGGGGGGTTCTTCAGCACTCACGTACTACTGCCGCGGCTGTTGGGAGAAGGTGGGGGGTAGGAGCAGTACCAGCTCCATCAGCAGCAACCTAAGTCTGGAGTCACTGATGAGCAGCTTTCTTCACCCGCCTAGTGAGGAGGGCAGTCGCCAGCAGCAGCAGCAGGACCTGGAGCAGACCCTGAACCAACAGGTGGTGGCCTACTTGGACAGCACTCTGCCACCCCAGTTAGAAGATCCGCTGGACTACTGGGCAGCCAAACTGGATGTGTGGCCGCAACTTTCCGAGTTTGCATTGGAGAAGCTGTCCTGCCCGGCCAGTAGTGTGGCATCAGAGCGGGTGTTCAGTGCGGCGGGGGCCATCGTTACCCCAAGGAGAACCAGCTTGTCCACGGGAAATGTGGAACGACTGACCTTTGTCAAGATGAATCAGGCATGGATCGGCCAGGATTTCCACACACCAATGCCTTAGGCGTCAGATTACATCAGCCATCACCCAAACTTTGAGAAATGAGTCTGGGTTCAAACTACCTGCCTCAGCCACTATTCTGATGCCGCCACCCGCCTGATGCCACACATCTGCTGACAGGTTCTCCATCTGCCTACCACCATCTTTACCAGGGACTGGTATTGCCACCCACCTCCACACTCTGTCATTGTGCCACTCTATGACTTCATGCTGCTGCTGCTGTTGCTGGTGTCGTGCCCTCCACACTGTGTCATTTTGCCACTCTCTGACCTCATGCTGGTGCTGCCGTGACCTCTACTCTCTGTCATTGTTCCAGTCTGTGGCCTACTACTGTTTTGCCACCTCCAGTATGTCATTGTGCCACTGCCTGACCTCTTGCTGCTGCTGTGGCTGCTGCCATAGCCTCCACACTGTGTCATTGTTCCACTCTGTGGCCTACTCCTGTTTTGTCCACCTCCAGAAAGTCATTGTGCCACTGTCTGACCTCATTCTGCTGCTGTGGCTGCTGCCGTGACCTACACACTGTGTCATTGTGCCACTCTGTGGCCTACTCCTGTTTTTGCCACCTCCAGAATTTGTCATTGTGCCACTGTCTGACCTCATGCTGCTGCCGTGGCTGCTGCCGTGCCCTCCCCCCTGTGTCATTGTGCCACTCTCTGACTTCATGCTGCGGCTGCCTTTACCTACACCCGCTGTCACTGCTTTTCCCACCTGAGCCCTCAGCTTGTTTTTTTTTTTCCAGCTTTCGCTGCCATGACTTTATCAGGCTACATTTCCGCTTGAGTTTTTTGGTCGGTTATGCCCTCTTAAGTGCCCAGGGAATTTTATAGTGAAGCAATACTAAGAGTGGCGGCAGTCATATGCGTGTCATACTAAAACACAACATTGTATGAAGACCAAACCAAGCTCCCTCTGCATATTTAAGCATGGCACAACGTCCTACAGCTTCCTGCAGGCTCTGTGCAGCCTGGAAATATCTGTTTAACGCGATTCGTCCCGAAGTTATTCGGACTGAAACAAATTTTGTCGGGAAATTCGGCGAAGTCACCGAATCGAATTTTTTAGAATTTCGCCCATCTCTAGTTACAGCAGAAGTTCTGCAACCGGTGTGCCATTGTTGGTCCTGGTTAGTGTAAATTCACTAATGTTAAATTACAGACACTGGTAGTAGCCACTAGTATGACTGTAAAACAGCCAAGTAGGGGTTGACTTCCTTGGAATGGTCGCAGCATTGGGTGGGAGGCCGCTCCCACATTCCAGGACAGGCTTTTGGCAGGTCTTTGAATGCATATTAAAGCCTGGGTAATTCACACCCAAGGGGAGAGGTTTGGTGCCAGAAGCTGCAGCAACAACGTAGAGCTAAGGTGAAGGCTCTTACTCCCAGGCTTGAGGGAAGACAGAAATAGCCAATAGGAGACTGAAGAAAGTGTATATTGGTGGGGCTGGACGATAGGTCCAGAACATGGTAGAGAGGGACTGTACGTGTGTAACCGGTAGACATCGGCTGAGTGTTTTGCATATATTTTGTTTGCTGTATATTAACACTGACCTGCTGTAATATGCTGGTTGAATAAAGCTGGTGAAGGCCTGTTAAGAAACTACTATCTGTGCAGCGCGATGTATGTTGGATGCAAAAACCATTCTACCAAAGAATAGCGATCCCAAAAGTGAGCTGAATGATCCCTGGGCCAGTCCAAGATTGTGGCCGAAGAGCGAGTGGAAATATCACAATACATATGGACTGAAGATAACTGGGAGCAATGCTCTGCTTTTTTAGTGAACTTGTTGATTTTGTTGAATTAACCAACCAGCTAAATTTGGGTAATCTCTACAGTGTCTCTATATAGAAATTTTAGACACTTTTCTCATTACATTAATAAAATATATGTTAGGTAATGATGAAGAACTAATTTTAAAGGGGTTTTGCCAGGAGGAGCCTTAACTGCTAAGAAGCAAATGTAAACAAATCACGGAGCTGAAAAAGAGAGAGACGCACACAGCCAGAGCACAAAGCTGCATAAGGGATCATGTGACATGTTCACTGAAATAATCAAACTGCAACTTGTGGATTCTGTATACAAAAGACAACAGTTTTTCTCCTCAGCAGCTTGAAAGCTCCTTCATGTTCTCTGTCATCAGAGGGATCTAATCACACTACAACTAGTTTATACAAAAGAAAACATATTGCTACCCGGTGCCTTGAAAACTTCTTCAGCTCCCTCTCATCAGATAAGAAGCTCTCTCTGCGCAAGCCCGTCCAGCAGCTCTTGTCAGGCCGTATCTAATACAAACTTTGAAGTAACCAAGGGCATGTAAGGAAGGCTGTAGCTCTCTCAGACTGCAATTTTTGTAATCACATATATTTAGAAAAGTGATTAAAAACCCATTTTGGAGGATCCCACGTCAACATTACATCGTGGCAAAACCCCTTTAAGGATAACAACATATTTGGTTACAGAGCTAGGGTTGCCATTAGTAATATCAGGTCTCCATTTAGACAAAACATATGTCCCCTACACAGCCATTATTTGTCTTTATCTTGCATTATATAGGCAGGCCCCATTGTTTAAAAATGTGATCAGAGCCCCTGACATAAGTACTGCCAACACTGCCCTCAGATACTCCTGCACAGAGCAAAGACTATTTAAAGTTTTTCTTTAGGATTAGCATATCAAGTCAGTGATATGGCCAAACAGTTTTGATCTCAATCTGATTAATAATTTATTATTAAAATTATTTAATTGGTCCAGGAGTCAGCTTCATCCTGTAAACCTAATCCATTAACCACCTCCAAATGTAGAATGTTGTTTATCATCAGTGCAGTCCATGCCTCAAAGAATTCAGGCATCATAAAATCCTTAGCAGCAACAAAGACGGAATTGGGATTTTTTTTGTTGTTGTTGACTAATTCTATAATTGTTTTCCTGTTTTTGAAATTCACATGCCATTGATTAAAATAATTTACTATTAAAACTTTGTTTTACAAATGACTCAAAGTCAGAATGTTCAGCTAATAATGAACATTGTTTTGTGTTACATCTGTGAATTTTGCATTTGCTTCTAAGGCCATGTGCACATGGCCATCTGCGGGACGTAATTCAGTCCGTAATTACGCGCCGAAGTGCGCCAATTACGGGCTGAATCCGTCCCAGTAACTACGGTAATGCACAGTTCTCATAGAGAACTATGGATTACGTCTCCTCTCCCCGCCCGGCGAATCCGCCGGGCGGGGAGATAATTGACATGTCACTATTCTAACGGCGTATACGCGGCGCTAGCAGTGATTGTCTATGGGCCGGCGAAGTGCCGGCCCCCCGCTCCCGCCCCTCCGCCGGCCACACGGCGTAATTGCGGGACGTAATTACGTCCCGCAGTTAAGCCGTGTGAACCTAGCCTAAGTCTGATTGAACATCCTGCAAGTGTGCTTACTCCACACTTTTTGGCAGGGGTTGTATACAATCACTGAGGACCAAGCACGACTGGGGAGATAACATTATTTATACTGTGAGATTTCGTGCTAATGTATTTTTTCAGTTTTTTACTAGACCGCGCATAGCAATGAGTGCCCGTTGACGAGAATTCCACAGGACTGCACCTAAGCTTTAAAGCAGAGTCATTCCTCATAAAAGACACTGGCCAAGACTGCACATAGAATTCCATAAATAACAAGCAGAATGTCAGCTGCTCAACAGGCAGAAATTTATAGAAGAATTATGTCCTCGGCACTCACAGTCCTTGGAGGGTGCACACCAAAAAATAGCACAGAGAAAGAAAAGTAGGTTGCACTCCAACGATTTGAAAAACTTTTTTAAATTTTTATTTTATGCAAAAACTTTAATCATTCAAAAATGACAAATGTAAAAAAGTCGACTTATACATATACATAGATCCATATCAACACGCATTTTATCAAAGATTCTAATAATCAGGATGTTTCGATCTAAATTAGATCTTTCTCAACAGAATCTCTAAAATTAAAAACAAACACAATTAGTCATGTTAGAACATCAAAGTCTTTCTATTTCTTACCCATTCTTTACATATCATTCATTTTCATATGGTATATCCTTAACGGACCTATTATTGGCAAGATGTATAAGTCACAAATTTGTATATATAAAACCTCTTGCAAAAATTATTTACAAAAATTACCAAAAAAATAAAAAATTTACAAAAAAATTAATTACAAAAAGAATTTTTAATTACAAAAAAAATTTTTTTTTACAGAAATTATACATGCAAAACTCATATTAATCCTATATTGCTTATTCCCTACTATATATTGTGATGTTAATCAAAATCCTCAAAATATAATTAAATCAACATCACATCAACATATCATAAAGACACAATAATTGAATGGAAAACTGCATCAATATGTGCAATAACAAATCAAACCACTAGATGTCGCTCATACGTTACAATAGTTCACCAGAAAAAGGCAGTATTAGATTCAACAAAGCATGCCTATGACAAGAGTGATGTTAATACGATCCATAATGGAAATAAGTTGTTCCAGAAGTTTTAAAAGAAAACAGGGCCAGAAGCAAACCCCAAAATCTCTCTCTGTATTATACATAGCGATCTTTAATGTAAGAGCCAGGTAAAAGAAAAGGGAAGGTAAAATAACCTCAATAATGTTATATAATATTGTGAACCCCTGAATGGGTCATATGATATTATATACCCCTGAATGGGTCATACAAAAATACAAAGTTTAACCCTTTCATATAAACCTACTAACCAATTCAGAGATAATAGATCCGGACAAAAGGACGCATATAATAACATAAGCAACTCCAATTCTATTTCTAAACAATATATGTATACAAATAAATGAGATGGTAAGCATCCTACAACACACTGTACCTATATCCATGATGTTAATCCAATCAAGAGATTCCCATTAGATCACAATCAAAAAAATCCCACTAGATCCATTATAACAACAATGCATTAATCATATACATGCATAAGATAATAAGAGTCTTACATCATAGGTCTTATATCAACATCTCATCCTTTTCTTCGTTCACAAATTAATGCCGAAATCGAATTCTCTATTCATACCGTTAGGGTACAAGGTGTCCAAATGGTATATCCAATAGGATTCTCTCTGTTTTAATAATTTTACACAATCACCACGTCGATATCACTACCTGATATCTCAATTGTGAGACATTATGGTTCTTCTCAACAAAATGAGATGGGATGGGCAACAATAGCTCTTTCAGTCTGATAGTGGACTTATGTTTAGCAATGCGGTTTCGCACACGCTGGATAGTCTCCCCAACGAATGCGAGACCGCACGGGCATTTGATGACATACACCACGATTCTGGAGTTACATGTGAAAAAAACTTTTATTTTAATCCTTTTACCAGTGTGGGGATGAGTAATGTATTCCCCCTTAGTGACATTAGAGCACTGTGAACAGCTCAGACACGGGTAAGTACCCTGTCTGGCTGTCTGTAAGAAAGTTTGCCGCACATATTGATGCAGTTTTCCATTCAATTATTGTGTCTTTTATAATATGATGATGTGATGTTGATTTAATGATATTTTGAGGATATTGATTAACATCAGAATATATAGTAGGGAATAAGCAATATAGGATTAATATGAGTTTTGCATGTATAATTTTCTGTAAAAAAAAAATTGTATTTTTTTGTATTTAAAAATTCTTTTTGTAATTTAATTTTTTTGAAAAAAAAATTTTGTAATTTTTTTTGTAAATAATTTTTGCAAGAGGTTTTTTTATATACAAATTTGTGACTTATACATCTTGCCATGATTAGGTTTGTTAAGGATATACCATATGAAAATGAATGATATTTAAAGAATGGGTAAGAAATAGAAAGACTTTGATGTTCTAACATGACTAATTGTGTTTGTTTTTAATTACTAATATTTGTTTTTAATTTTTAATTTTAGAGATTCTGTTGAGAAAGATCTACTGTATATACTCGAGTATAAGCCGAGTTTTTCAGCACAAAAAATGTGTTGAAAAATCCCCCCTCGGCTTATACTCGAGTCACTGTCGGCGCTCGGGCACTGCGATGGCCCGTGCGCCGACAGGGACGCTTCAGTTATATGTGGCTCCTCAGGGAGCGCATATAACTGAATCCTGAGCCAGCTGACAGTGTTCGGGCGCTGCGGTGGCCCGTGCGCTGTCAGCTAACTCTTCCCCTGCATGCGACTCCTCCAGAGCACATGCAGGAGAAGAGATACCCACTGCGGGGCAGAGAGCAAGCGCTCCGTGCTCCGCAGTGGACTCCGGGCGGCCGCAAGCTCGCGGCCCTCCGGAGTTTCCGGCACAGGCAGTGTGTGTCATCACGCTGCGTGCGCGGCCTGATGACATCACCCGCCTGTGCCGAGAAGACCGAGGAGCGCGCCCGGGAGACGGAGCAGCGGGGATCGAGGTAAGTGGTTGTTTTTTGTTTTTTTTTAAACTATGCCTATACCTGCCTAGTACTATCTATACCTGCCCTATACCTGCCTAGTACTGCCTAACCTGCTAGTACATACTGCCTATACCTGCCTAGTACTAGTCTATACGCCTGTACTATCTATACCTGCCTATACCCTGCCTAGTACTGCCTATACCTGCCTAGTACTATCTATACCTGCCTATACCCTGCCTAGTACTGCCTATACCTTCCTAGTACTATCTATACCTGCCCATACCCTGCCTAGTACTGCCTATACCTGCCTAGTACTGCCTATGCCTGCCAAGTACTGCCTATACCTGCCTAGTAATGCCTATACCTGCCTAGTACTGCCTATACCTGCCTAGGGGGACCTATGCCTGCCTATAGCCTGCCTAGGCGACCTATACCTGCCTATAGCCTGCCTAGGGGGACCTATACCTGTCTATAACGACCTATACCTGCCTATACCAGCCTATAACGACCTATACCTGCCTATACCCTGCCTATGAGGACCTATACCTGCCTATGAGGGCAATTGCCTGCCTATAGCCTGCCTAGGGGGACATATAGCTGCCTATACCAGCCTATGGGATACATTAAACTGCCTATACATGCCTATACCTGCCTATGGAGAACATGAAACTGCCTAAACCAGCCTATATCTGCCTATGGGGGACATGAAACTGCCTATACCTGCCTATGGGGGACATTAAACTGCCTATGTAATTTTATTGGTATCTATTTTTATTTTTTAATTCACCAGTAGCCACTGCATTTTCCACCCTAGGCTTATACTCGAGTCAATAAGCTTTACCGGTTTTTGTGGCAAAAGTAGGTGCCTCGGCTTATACTCGGGTCAGCTTATACTCGAGTATATACGGTAATTTGGATCGAAACGTCCTGATTATTAGAATCTTTGATAAAATGCGTGTTGATATGGATCACTCTATATGAAGTCGGCTTTTTTACATTTGTCATTTTGGAATGATTAAAGTTTTTGCATAAAATAAAAATTTCAAAAAGTTTTTCAAATCGTTGGAGTGCAACCTGCTCAACAGGAATAAAACCATGGAAATGGTTTTAAGATTTTGACAGGCATTTGTGCAAATCTTTGTGGCCATATACAAAATAAGTGAAACTCTGGTCTTTAAGTGGCAGCTTGATCTCTTGTAGTCCATAATCTGAGAACCATTTTTTTAGTACACTCTATACTCTTGTTTGACAGTTTATAGTCCATGTTCATTAGTACAATATATAGTGGACACGCTCCTAATGACTGAGGGAGCAGAGAAAATAATGGGAGTTGTAGTCACCTCAACCAATCCTCCTTTACTACCAGTCCTGGCACAGTGATGAGGTGGTACACAATAAATGAATGTTAATGGTAGAAGTCCCCAAGGCCACATACTGCAGGTTTTCACTGCCTGTGTCTATGGGGTGCCCTTGGTGTGTGGGATGGTGGAAAAGCCTCATTGTGTTTACCAAGTAAAATCATATGTGTGATTTATAATTATAAAGTATACTGTTGCATTCTGCAGTTTGGTCACAAGATGCCACTGTTTCCAGTTTCTGGTGTATGCAAATGAGAGACTTGTGATAACTGTCAAACTAGTCAACAGGCATTTTAGAAGAAGCAACGGAGAAGACACAGAAAGGTACAGGAGGGGACAGGAGCTGAGCGAGGATCGATTAGGCTTTCCCTGAATCGGTTAGATTCTGAACTTTGAGGACAGAAAGAGAGAAAGAGAGAGGAGTCTGGCTATCTACACTCTGCAGAGACCGAGAAGAGCAGCTGCATTTGGGATATCGGCTCCATCGGCGGTGATCTTCACCTCAGAGCAGCAACTGCCAGCCATCGCAAAAGGTACCTCAGTCATATGCATGCACGCCAACGAACCCAGGACTGTGTGGAGGCCTGTAGTTAGTTAAGTCAGGTTTGGTTCCAGGCCATAAGGGGTTATCCAAGTACGCCCTCCTGATTTGGGCTTTTGTAGAGGACCTGCTATAGCACTGCTATTCACACGAATGGTTCACCTGTGAGAGAATTTGTATTATGTGTGTATTTTGGGGGGAAGTGGGTAGAGCTGGTTAAGTTGTAAGCTGTTGTGCTGCACCGCGAGCATGCCTGTGAACAGCACCACACGCGATCATTTCTGTTTGTTTGTACGGTATTAAAAGGTAAAGGGTGTTCGGCCTTTCCGAACCCCGCGGGTAGGTAAACTTCTCGAGGATCCAGAAGATACACTCGTGGTGGCGTGCTGTGCAGCACAGGGGCACGGGCACAAGTTTGTACACAAGTGTTAGAGGGATTTGTTCACCATACTTTCCTAAAATGTTCAGTAAATTAAACCGTTGTTGAACTGGTGTTGGAGTCGTTTGTCAGTGCCTTCACTGTATTCTGGGAAGCCTACCTCGGTACTCAGCTTACAACTTGGCGTAGTCGGCAGGATACAGTGACCGTTATGGATGGGGATGTGATGGGAGATCTTCCACCAGCATCAATGGTGCTGGCCCAGAGCCAAGTTCAGGGTGTCCCCATAATGCCGCCCAAGTGAGTTATGTCCCTTTCGGGCCGCTATTGCAATCCCTCCCCAAATTTGACAAAAAAAAACATGACGCTGCAGGACTGGACAGAAAGGGTGTGTAATGCAGTTAAAATATGCAACTTAGCTCTGGAATTGGAGGTAGAAGAGATAGCCTTGGGGGCCTTAGAGGGGGATGTTAGTTGGACAGTGATGGTATGACTTGAGTCCAAGAGGGACATGCTGGAGAAAATATTCTCACTGCTGGAAGGAGCTCTAGGGGCTGTACCAAAGTGGAGCAACTGCGAAGCTACTGCAGTACTCTAATGCCCTACAGGAAATGTTGAATGAAATAAGGCGGTGAGAACAAGTGGGCATGGGACCTTTCCACGAAGTGGATAAGTTACTAAGAGATCAGTTCATTGCTGGACTGTATAATAAGCCCTTACGGGACAAATTGCAAGAGATTACCCGAATGACGGCTGACCTGACATTTTATAATGCTTATTTAGCCGTCGTAGAGAGGGAAGAAGAACCCATGCCCATAATGGTAAAGGCCGTAAGTAGTGCCCAAGCAAGCAGCGGACCGGGGGACTCAAAGTCTTTAACGGATGTGGTCCAGGCTTTGCGGACGTAGTTGAGAGAACTTCGGCTGGAAGTGTCACAAATGAAAGCTCCAGAAATGACCTCCACCTCCCACAGCACCTCTTCCAGAACAACTCCACAGTGGGGTTCCACCACAAGGGGTCCATTAGGTGTGCGGAGATCTAGGGGGCACCTCTGCTGGGCCTGCCAGTGGTACGGCCACATCACCAGGGGTTAAAATACCGACCACCGCAGTAGCTGGGCATCCTGTGGCGGTGCAACTGAAGCTAAAGCCCATGCATGAGGAGCACGACCTCTATGCCAGAAGTCCCATTAGAGAAGCCGAGCTAGAAGGCCAGAAAGTAGGCTGTCTAGTTGATACACGGTCACAGAGTACCCTGATGCCCTTAGAGTTCTTTGAGACACACTGCGGACACATGATGGAGCCAGATGATGGCAGTGTTATTAGGATGACCGCAGCAAATAATGGTGAGATGAGCGTGCAAGTAATAGTCTGGATGCAGATCCAATTGTTTGGACAAGGTATGGACATTGGTAAGAAGGGAATCGTGCTGGTGGATCACCCATCCCTGAGGGAAAGGGATGTGACACTGGGCAGTAATGTGTGACCTAGATCACCGTCTCTATACTAAATAGGGGCCAAGATATTGGCAACAGACCACCTCGCACCGGCCAACCCAGAAGCCCCACGGCAGAAGGTGAGGAGCTGCAGTCCGCGGAAGAGCCCTACATCCAGTCGACCCATTGGGCACATGAAGGTGCCGGTGAAAGCCCTGATCAAGAGCCTGCCCCGACACGAACAAATATGGATGTTGCCGGCGGGAACCGGACAGAAGCGGATGGGCTGGAAGTCTTGATTGAACCAGTCTCACAGGAAGAGTCACAGGATCGTCCACTGGTAGCTCGGGCCTTTGCCACTGTGGAGAGTGGGTGTGTACCTGGGAGATGCCTCAATGTCATAGACTGCAAGTTGACTATTCCTGCGAATATCCTGTTAGCTGAAATCTATGTTCCTGTTAAAGATATCTCTCAGCAAGCATGAAATCTCCATGTGTGATGCTATGCCCATCAGAGAACGTTACCGGCAAATTCCACCCAAGATGTACCAGGAAGTGAAAGATATGTTGGCCAGTATGCTGGAGAAACGGGTGATCCAAGAGAGAAAGTCCCTGGACTGCTCCTGTTGTCTTGGTGTGGAAAAAAGACAGGAGTCCCAGGTTCTGTGTAGATTACCGAAAACTGAATGCGCAAACTGTTCGTGATGCCTATCCCCTCCTGCGGATTGAAGAATTGCTCTCCGCTCTGTCATGCAAAGTTCTTCTCGACTCTTGACTTGGCCAGTGGATACTGGCAGGTACCAGTGGCTAAGAAGGATAGTGCAAAGACAGCCTTTATTCTACCTATGGGGCTCTGTGAATTCAATCGGATGCCGTTTGGTCTGTCTAACGCTCCAGGCAGGGACATTTCAGCGGCTGACAGAGCACTGTCTGGGAGATCTTAACTGAGTCTGTGCTGATCTACTTGGATGATATAGTAGTGTTCGGGAACTACTTTGAAGACCGTCTTCAGAAACTGCGGCAAGTCCTGAAACGACTACGGGACCACAGGCTCAAGATTAAGCCTAAGAAGTGCCAGCTCTTCCAACAGCGGATAGAGTACTAAGGGCATGTGGTCACCTTGGAAGGGGTACAACCGGCCCTCAGGGAGGTGGAGGCAGTTCAAAACTGGCCTTGGTTGTGTACGTTACGAGAGGTACAAGAATTCCTGGTACTGGCCAGGTATACCCCGTTTCGCTCCTCTGACGGGACCCTTAAACGAGCTAGTGAGGGGTACGGCTGGGGGCCCAAGGAATCGCCCTATTGAGTGGGGACCAAGGCAGCAAAAGTCTTTTGAAGAAGTGAAAGAGGCGCTGACAAGTGCTCTGATTCTGACCTATGCACGGTTCGATACTCCCTTTTTGCTGTACTCTGACGGGAGTATAGATGGGTTGGGGGCCGTGCTGTCACAGGTCCAGGAGGGGCGAGAGAGAATGATTGCCTATTGCAGTCGGTCTTTGCGAGAGTCGGAGCGCAATCCTGACAATTATAGCTCCTTTAAGTTGGAACTATTGGCCCTGGTGTGGGCCATGACTGAAAGATTTGCAGAGTACCTGACAGGTGCAGAGGTGACCGTCATGACGGACAACAATCCATTGGAACATTTAGAGAACGCTACGCTTGGAGCCCTTGAGCAGAGATGGATGGCTCGCCTCTCAAAGTACCAATTCCGCATCAAGTACTGGTCATGGAGGGAAAATGGTAATGCCGATACTCTCTCTCGGGTTCCAGTCAGACTACCATCTCGCAATGTTGACAATGAGTTCGAGGACATTGAAATGCCCGACCTTAGTCAGTTACCTATATTCCAGGACGTGGCACACTCAAGTGGGGTGGTGTCTGGGATGTCAATGGTGTTAGGAAAGACGGTGGCTGATTGGGAGAGTGTCCAGATCTACAGATTGGTTGCCCAGATCTACAGAAAGTGAAGGGGTGGGTCCGATCTCGGATCTGGCCTCGACCAGAAGGGCAGGCCCGGCTGACTCAGGAGGGGAAAAAGCTGTTGAGGCAGTGGGATCAGCTGAGTGTTAACCAGGGACTCCTGTGGTGGACCAGATACTTACAATCAGAGTTGCAGCACTGACAACAGATTGTCATTCCCATATCATTGCGACCAGATGCTGCTCGGGAAGCCCATGAGAGAGGTGCCCTTTTCGGGAGTGACAAAACGTACAGATGGCTCCAACAGCTGGTGTATTTCCCCGATTTGTTAAGTATGGTGGCTGAAGCTTGTCTCAAGTGTCGGACCTGTGGGTTAAGTAAGAGTACTGAACAGCGGGCTCCCGTCCAGACCATTCAGCCTCTAGAGCTCCTGATGATTGATTATGTACGGATTGGGTACTCTGCCTCTGGGCACTTGTACTGCATGGTCATGACAGACCATTTCACGAAATATGCAGTGGCTGTACCCACCAGGGATCAGACAGCAGAGTCTGCCGCCAAGGCGATCTACAAACACTTTATACAGGTATTTGGGTGCCCACAGAGGATACATTCTGATCAGGGGGCATGTTTTCAGGGTAATGGGGCATGTGAGCGGTTGAACCGCACTGTGATCCAAATGCTGCGGACTTTGGAGTACAGTCAGAAGGCTAGATGGCCTGAGTACCTGTCTGAACTGATGTGGGCCTATAACAATAGGGTGCACAGTACCACGGGTTATTCCCCACACATGCTGATGTTTGGAAGACCGGGCCGAGAGATTGAGAATCTCCACATGCCCAGTCCAATGGAACCACCCCCGACCAATACCACTGCGTGGACACAAACACCGTCGCCAGCTGAGAGCGGTGCACAAGGTCGTAGGAGAACACCTGAAACAAGTGGTACATCCTAACTCGTGGCCCGTGCAGAGAGATGGGTTTGCCCCAGGGGATCGAGTGATGGTCTGAGCTAAGAGGCCATCTGGAAAGTTGGATGGGAGGTGGTCCCATATGTGGTCAAGAGAAGGGTAGGTCCTGCCATCCCAGTCTACGAGGTAGAGGCGATAGGGACAGGGGGCCCATCACATAATCTGCACCGAAATATGTTAAGGCGCTGTAACTTTGAGGTGCCCGTGGCTGCGCACGAAGTATCTACCCCTGTCCAACAACCCCCCTTTGTCGAAGAGTGGTGGGCTGTTCCGGTCTCAACTGAGGTCCCAGCTGTTGCAAGCTTGCCACCTAGGGAGAGGTTGGAGCAGTCAACAAACCCTTCCCCAGGGGATGTGCCTGAAGCCCTCCCCGAGTCTACAGCTCCACGTAGGATGCCCAGGTACAATGCTGGTATACCCCCACAGCACTATGCTCAAAACGAGTTTGTGCGGGGAGAGTTGTCGAGGACGCCAACTTCTAGTGGTGGTGGTGGTGGTATGTGGAATGGTGGAACAGCCTCATTGTGTTTACCAAGTAAAATCATATGTGTGATTTATAATTGTAAAGTATGCTGTTGCATTCTGCTGTTTCGCCACAAGATGATACTGTTTCCAGTTTCTGGTGTATGCAAATGAGAGACTTGTGATAACTGACACACATGTATTCAAATTAGAGACTTGTGATAACTGTCACACTAGTCAGCAGCCATTTTAGAAGAAGCAAACGGAGAAGACACAGAGAGGTCCAGGAGAGGACAGGAGCCGAGTGCGGATCGATTAGGCTCCTAACTGTGGAGAGAGAGAGAGGAGAGCGAGGAGAGAGATGAGAGAGAGGGAAAAGAGGGGAGAGAGGGATCATAAATCAGACGCATTCTAAACTAATGTTAGGTGTATGAAATTTCATACATGTCACCTTTAATGCTTATATCTGGAAGTTTGCAGCCTGTTCTGCCAAAAAAGAGTCCAGTGTATTTATGAGCAGGTGTTAACCCCATCCAACCATGGCTAGCCCCAACCACTCATGGCAGATTCAACCTATTACTTTGAATAGACACTTATGAATAAACGGCAGGTGGATGTGAAGCCCAGTTTCCATATGCGCTGGTTCCCAGTTTCCAGATGCACCACTGATTCCAGTGTTCCCCTCCAATGGCATCATATTCATTGGTCAAATGATAATGCAGCCAATAACTTGCCTCAGCAATCGCTTCTTGCCATCGGCAGGAATCAGAGCAGTAAAGGCACTGGAAAGGAGTGCACTATTTCTAATAATATGGCTCTTTTCTCTTCACCTTTCAAGAGCCACAACCTTTGTATTTTTCCTTCTTAATAGACATATGAGGGCTTTTATTTCTCGGGGCAAGATTTAATTATTAATGGTGTCATCGACCGTACCATAGAATATACTAAGAATCCGATAAAAAATTCTAAGTGAGGTGGAATGTGGAAAAAAAAAATGTACATGTGCTACGTGGGTTACAGGGGTTTTGATTTTATGATGTTTATTCTTCAGTATAAATTATGTGTTATCTGTAGTTGCAGGTCAGTGTGATTCCAGTGATCACAAAGATGTCGGATGTGTCATTATGTTTTAGCACTGTAAATAAAAGGCAAACATTCTCTATTTCTTAAATTTGCGCGGCTTCGCCATTTTCTGTGACCAATAACCTTTTTATCCTTCCACCTATGGACCGGAGGCTGCAATTTTTGCAGGCTGAAGTGAAATTTTTTAGGGAACATTTTGAGGTAGGTCAGGCTTTTAATCACTTTTTATTCCAAATTATTTGGGGACCTGAAATTACCAAAAAAAATAAACCAATATTTTGGGGTTTGTTTTTTTTTTTTTCATTTACGGCGTTCAGCATACAGACTAAATGATATTATATTTTAATAGATCGGACTTTCATAGCTGCGGTGATGCCAATTATGTGTAACTTTTTAGTATAATTTTTTTCATTTGTAAAACAGCAAAGGGGGTTGATTTTAACTTTTAATATCTTTCACTTATTTATATAATTTTAAACATTTTTTATTTATTTTTTGTACATTAACTAGGGTACTTGTCCAAAGCTGAAACATATCCAAAGATGGCAGTTCTATAATTTCTTGCCTGGAGTGGGAGGTGATAGAAACGAATACATAGTGGTGATGAAAGCTTTCACAAGGCTTACAGCTGCTTTGTATCAGCAACGTCTAAAGGGTTAAACAGCAAGGAATGGAGCTGGTCAGGAACCTAGAGAAACATATGTGCAGATACTGTAAAAGCTCTCTTATCTCCTAAACAATGCAAAATAAAAAAGCATTATATCTGGAAAAAGTCATCATTTAAAGTACCCTACATGTCAAAAGCTAATCTTTGTAATGAGACAAGCACTTTAATCCCTTACCAACACTGGATGTACCAACACATCCTGACTGGAAAGGTGTTCCCACAAATGGACATATACTGTAGATGGACATCGTGCAGATTCACAAGCGTACCCCGCACAATCGGAGCATAGAGCCAGCTGTATATAACACCTCATGCTGTGTTGCCCATGAACAGAGCTCCCTTCGGTCCTGGGCTATTAATCCTTTAGCTGTCGTGGTCAACCGCGATTGCAGCAGCTAAGGTGAAGAAAGAGGGAGGAAGCTGCCTCTTCTCTGAATTGGCACTACCGTGATGCTATCACGGGTGCCAATGCGCTCCCTAGCAACCCTAAAGTCTAGCAAAGGCTCTCGGACTGCCTGTGATGTCACTATGTCAGAGTGATTGACAGTTACAATGCATAGCAGTGCTATCACTCATACAAGCTCCCTATGGCAACAAGTGAAAATAAGTTAAAAGTTTTAAAAAAAATTAAAGTAAATGATAAAAAAATTAAATAAAAACACACTCCACCTGTTCCCCTTTAGAAATGGGAATTGGCCCCCCCCCCCCAAAGCAAACAAATAAAAGATGCATATTTGGTATCGCTGTGTGCGTAACAACTTAGCCTATAAATATGTCATGTTATTTAACCCACATGATGAACACTGTAAAAACCCACCCAAAAACAGTCAAAGAATTGCAATTTTTGTTCATCCCACAGCCCATAAATTGGAATAAAAAGTGATCAAAAAGTCATATAAATGCTAAAGTGGTATCAATGAAAACGTCACATAATCCCACCAAAAACAGCCCACAATTAAATCAGTATTTGGAAAAATAAAGTTATGGAAAATAGTGATGCATAAATATTGTTTTACACAATAAAAACACTTAAACACAAATTGATAAAACATAAAAAACAAGCACCCACACAGCTCTGCACACAGAAAAATAAATATATGGTTTTCAGACTATGGTGATGTAAAAATGTGTTTTTTTTTTATATAAAAAAAAAAGTTTTTATTGTGTAAAAGCAGTAAAACATTAAAAAAAATTAAAATAATTTGGCATTGCTGGAAAATAAATTTGGGGTCCTTTATTCCTTGTAAAAATGAAATATTTTTAGCTAAAATTGCAGATTTGCAGGTTATATTCACTGTACCCCTGGATATATTCCTTAAGGGGTGTAGTTTCAAATATGGAGTCTTTTTTGGGGTGTTTATTACATTTTAGCACCTGTTATGGCGCCTAAAGAAAATCCTAATGAAAATGAAACTCCAAAATTCAGAAGTTGCTCCTTCTAGTCTGAGGCCTGCGGTTACATCAAAAAATCCACTCGGGCCACATAGGAACTATCTTTAGAAACCACAGAATCAGGGGAACCAATATTTAGTTGCATTAACCTGTTTTCATCTATCAGGTTTGTCTTAATATCTTTGAAACATCTAATCGGCTAATAAACTCCCTTAACACCGTTTTGAATACTGTAAGGGGTGTAGTTTCTTAGATGAAGTCATTTATGAGGTATCTTATATACAGGCCCCTCAAAGTCACGTTTGAACTGGACTAGTCCCTAAAAAAAAAAAATAAAAACCTATTTTACAAATTTTCTTTAAAATGTGAAAAATTACTACTTGATTTATAAGCCCCCTAATATTGGAAAAAAAAACGACATCTAAAAAAAGATGCTGACCTACAGTAGACATTTGGTAAATAGTAGTTATAAACTATTTTGTGTGAAATAAGTATCTCACTAACACACATAAATATTTGAAGTTTGAAAATGGCAAATTTTGATATTTTTCACAAATAAACAAGGATTGTACGAACCAAAATTTACTGCTTGCTTAAAGCACAATGTGTCACGAGAAAACAGTCCCTGAATCACATGGATAGGTAGAAGTGTCAGTTCTCAAAAATGGGGCTCTGTCAGGTAGGTTTTGACCTGGCTGCGGCGGTAAGGGGTTAATGAACTTGAGTTACCTGCAAAGAACCCTTAACTCTTTTAAACACCTTTGAGATAACTTGAGATCTCCAACCTAAATTCTGGTCCTCATAAATAATCTTTTGCACCCAAATTTCTACAGCCACACTCTAAAACCTCATGGAAAGGTTTTTATAGCTGAAAAGGGGGGGACCCAACTCTATATTATTGCCCTGGTTTTGGAATGAAATATCCAGCAAACGATTAAGTGGTTAGATTTCCATCTATTTTTGGCTATAAAATATATCATGCGTGGGCATCACAAAATCATGAGATAATGTTTCCTTGTTATGCCATATATATGTATATTGGTGTTCAATCAGCTTATACTTATTAAAATGGATTAAAGATACCACACTTGTATGGGGGCTTTACTCTAACTAATCAGGTCCACATATTTTGAATTTGAATTTTAATGACTTTAAGTGGGAATAATGTTGTATCCGTTACAAAAGAAGTTTGGATAGAAAATCATTACTGTTAATTTTAGCCTAATCCTTTTCTTAAGGTTAGACCTGTAGTTAAGAGACCATTACAAGTCCTCTTATACTCCTGGACTACAGGATTGGATAAAATCTGTAAATGCCACCCTCCCTTTTAAAAAATATATTTACCTACATCGTGGGTGCCCAGACAAATTTGTTAGGGTCTGGAAGGACTGGATTGACTCCACTCATACGGCTTTGGCCATTCCTTATGTTGCTTAGAGGTACTTAGTAGAGATCTGTTGTTGGCCCTGGGTTACGTGTCTATTCACCCACTATGACTTCCAGAGCGTTACCTTGTAGATCCTACAGCTTATACGGACCTCCTATGAGGGTATATGATGTCCGCACAGAAAAGTAATGGATACAGACACACACAATTCTTAGAAAAGGGTTTTATTGTTAAGGCTGGTTGTTCTTCCAGTCTAGTTTCTCTTATTATCCTGATACAATTGTATGCTAGGAATGCCATGACTATCTTATGCTCTGCATAGTTTTCCGTACTAATTCTTTGATGTAACCTTAATTGGATGATATAATTGAATGACGAAATTATATATCTGTATTTTTTTTTATATATGCTACTTCCTTCTACTGATGATGTATTTCCTGCATATTTCTTAAATAAACTTAATTTTTGGTTTAAAAAAAAGAGACCATTACAAATTTAACATCTATAACACAGCAGTATACATCTACACCGTAGAGTCACATTATTATGACCATCTGCTAATATCCAAAGGAACTTCCATGTACAGCAGCTAGATGAACTGGGAGTGACTCAAAAAGGTCCTGGTAGGTTGTTGAAGGTGTCTGGAGATATGCTGATTGCATCCCACAGTTGCTAAAGGGTACATGGGGAAAGATACATAAAACAAACAACATAATGAAGGTGATCCCACAGATGCTCAAGTGGGTTCAGGTTTGGGAAATTAGGTGCCCAGGATAGTACTTAAAAGTCCCTTCCAATGTTGGACATTTATAGCCATGTCCGATTGTCTTGCTGGAAGATCTCATCCGGCCCAGGTTAAACACTCAGGATGTATGGATGTATGTGACCTGCAAGGATGGAGTCATACCCAAATGATTTGAGAGTACTTTCCACATGGATGAGTAGGCCCAAAGAATGGCACAAAAACACTCTCCAGCCCATAACACTGCAATAACCAGCTTGTGTTCTTCAAGCAATGGCTGATGTTTCTCATCTGACATGCCAATGTCTATTCACTTGATGAAGCAAAAACATGACTCATTGGATAAAGCAACCCTTCGCCAATCACCCAAGGTCCAATTCTGATACTGCTGTGAAAATTTAAGCCTTTTCTGCCAATGCAGCTTCTTTAGCCGAGTTTCAGTGACTGTTTGCTTTGGAGCCTATGCGGTAGGTTTAGCTGAATTGTTGTTTTAGACATGTCTGGCATCTCTCCTTGGTTCATTCTGGTGGTGAGGTGCGCCATTGCAGTTTGTTGTTCTGCCCTTGCGCACTTTTGTAGCCAATGTTCACCTCTCACATCAATAGCACATCGTGTTCCGCAGTTTGCATGTCACATTCTCAATATTGCCATTGGTCTACTCATGATACACTTTCACCATAGCAGCACATGACAAGGTCACCATCTAAGCAGTTTCAAAAATATTGCCACCCTTGCAAAAGGGAATGGTTACTGGCTTTCGATGCAATTGATAAATTTCCCATGAAAGAAACAAGGGATATGTGTGCAGACAGCCGATCACACCTTATATACCCACCAAGCCAGCTCACCACAAGTTAAAGAAATGAGAGTTGTAATCACTTTGTCCATTCAATAAGGAACATTATATATATATATATATATATATATATATATATATATATAATATATATAATACTATATATATATATATATACACTCACCGGCCACTTTATTAGGTACACCTGTCCAACTGCTCGTTAACACTTAATTTCTAATCCCGCCAATCACATGGCGGCAACTCAGTGCATTTAGGCATGTAGACATGGTCAAGACAATCTCCTGCAGTTCAAACCGAGCATCAGTTATGGGGAAGAAAGGTGATTTGAGTGCCTTTGAACGTGGCATGGTTGTTGGTGCCAGAAGGGCTCGTCTGAGTATTTCAGAAACTGCTGATCTCCTGGATTTTCACGCACAACCATCTCTAGGGATTACAGAGAATGGTCCGAAAAAGAAAAAACATCCAGTGAGCGGCAGTCCTGTGGGCGGAAATGCCTTGTTGATGCCAGAGGTCAAAGGAGAATGGGCAGACTGGTTCGAGCTGATAGAAAGGAAACAGTGACTCAAATAGCCACCCGTTACAACCAAGGTAGGCAGAAGAGCATCTCTGAACGCACAGTACGGCGAACTTTGAGGCAGATGGGCTACAGCAGCAGAAGACCACACCGGGTGCCACTCCTTTCAGCTAAGAACAGGAAACTGAGGCTCCAATTTGCCCAAGCTCATCGAAATTGGACAGTAGAAGATTGGAAAAACGTTGCCTGGTCTGATGAGTCTCGATTTCTGCTGCGACATTCGGATGGTAGGGTCAGAATTTGGCGTCAACAACATGAAAGCATGGATCCATCCTGCCTTGTATCAACGGTTCAGGCTGGTGGTGGTGGTGTCATGGTGTGGGGAATATTTTCTTGGCACTCTTTGGGCCCCTTGGTACCAATTGAGCATCGTTGCATCATCTTGTGGAATCTATGCCACGAAGAATTGAGGCAGTTCTGAAGGCAAAAGAGGGTCCAACCCGTTACTAGCATGGTGTACCTAATAAAGTGGCCGGTGAGTGTATATATATATATATATATATATATATAGTGATCTAGAGGCCTGGGGCTGGTTAAAGCTGGGGCTGTAAGTCATCGCAAAAATAGTGGAGGATTATAATGCAAACCCAATGTTTCTATATGGGATAAAGTCAATGACTCCCCAATGATTTACAACTCTTTTTCCAAAAGGGTGGGGAACACTGAAGGGGCAACAGAGTAAATCCATTACCTCAACCCCCAACCAAAAACTTATTTTTTTTTTTTTTTTATTAAGATTGTGAGGTCAAAACTCAGAAGTATTTGAAAGACCTCTCGAAAGACCTTTCAATAGAAAAACCATTTCATAGATCAGATTTTTCTGTGACAGATTTTTAGTTTTGTTTGGGCTCGGCAGCCTTTATTAAGCTCATGTTGGAGCTGAAACCTCACACTGTGAATAAAGTTGCTTAATAAGAAGTGCTACCTAGAGCACATTTTACTTTACTGAAACAAGGACTGTACTGAACACTGAGATTTCCTACACTGGTTTAGATTTCCAGTTTCATCTTCTATGAGATGACCTCCAGACGACCATTTTTCAAAGTGATTGTGGCTATTCATCTCAAAGAGGTTTAGCGATGTGTAAATCAGGATTGCTGCTCAGATAACTTGATTACCACCTAGTGGACAAAAATAGTCAAAAGAAAAAAGTCTCAATGTATAGTACTTGCTGCCAGAAACAAAGACACATAGAAGATTAAGAGTATAAAGAGAAAGTTAAAATTATCCAAACACCACTACTTAACTTCCTTTGGGAAACTGTCATGTAAGTTGTTGTCTTTTCTGAAGAAGGGAGGTGATGCTCCTAAGTTAAACATTGTGGACACCACTGTTATTGGAGCTACATACTAATGCATCTCAAAAAATAAAATAAATGTACAGTATATGCACTCGATACTTTGTCGGGGCACTTTTTGCATGAATTACTGCATCAATGCGGTGAGGCACTAAGGTAATCAGCCCATGGAACTGCTGAGGTGTTATGGAAGCCCAGGTTGCCTTTATAGAGTTCTACCATTGTTAGCTCTGGTGTCTCTCATCATAGATTTTCTATGATGGTCAGGTCAGGCAAGCTTGCGGGCCAATCAAGGACAGGGATATCATTAAACCAGGTATAAGTACTTTAGGCAGTGTGGGCAGGTGCCAGGTCCTACTGAAAAAATTAAATCAGCACCTCTATAAAGCTTGACAGCAGAGGAAGGCATGAAGTGCTCTAGAGTTTCCTGGTAGATGGCTGAGCTGACCTTGGACTTAATATAACACAATGGACCAACACATGCAGAGGACATGGCTCCCATCACAGAGGTCCAGTGTGGAAACTTCACATCGGACCTTAAGCAGCTTGTATTATGAACTCTCCACTCGTCCATCAGACTACGCGACCTTGATTTTCAAATGAAATGCAAGATCACTGAGCAGCAGTCCAGTCCTTTTTCTCCTTAGCCCTGGTGAGACACTTTCAATGGGGTCTCTTTGTCATAAGTGACTCGACACAAGGAATGTGACAATTTTAGCCCATGTCCCATAAACGTGTGCCTGTGTGGTGGAAGCATTGACTCCAGCTGCAGTCCAGTCAATCTCTTCTAAATTCGTGAATGGCCTTTTCCTGACAATCCTTTCAAGCCTCTGATCATTGCTGTTGCTTGTCCACCATTTTCTAACATGCAACTTTCCATTAATATGGTTTGATACAGCGGTGAGTCCGCAGCCAGCTTCTTTAGCAACGACCATTTGTGGCTTAGTTGTGAAGGACGTCGTTGACTGGCTTCTTGACAACTATAAAGTCGGCAGTTTTTTCCATGGTTGTGTAGCCTAATGAACCCAAATTGCTAACCCCCACTTTGTCACAAGCAGCACATTTCCGTCACTCCCTACGCTAGAGCACTTATCTATATTATATATAGATGTACTGTCTGGGTGGCAGGTTTATCCACTTTTTATGTAAATCATCCCATATTTATGAAACATGGCTGGATCCTAATAGATTGTAAGCAGGAAACAAATCACTGCACTAATAGGATTCAATTGCCAAAGCTATTACTTCACAGTTACATTTATTTCTTCTCTGAAGCCTTCCAGGATTTGATTCAATATGCAGCTTGCAATATGTGGGTAAAACAAGTAGACAGTTTAGATGGAGAGTAGGAGAGCATCTTGTTGATATTTGTAATCATAGAGATATGTATTTGATATGTATTGAAATTCCTCATTATTGAAATAGTGGAGTGACATCAATGATAAATTGTTCAGCAGATTTACCGACGGCACTTTACAACCAATGGCTCTCAATGAGTACTTATGCTTTGGTTGTTTTATTTTACTATGGTGTGGATTTACAGTGAGGATGGAAAGTATTCAGACACCTTTGAATTTTTCACTCTCTGTTTCATTGCAGCCATTTGGTAAGATCAAGTTCATTTTGTTGCTCATTAATGTACACTCTGCCCTCATCTTGAAAGAAAAAAAACAAACAGAAAGGTAGATATTTTTGCAAATTTTAATATATTAATTTAATATATTAAACAAGAAAAACTAAAATAATCACATGGTCTTAAGTATTCAGACCCTTTGCTCAGTATTGAGTAGAAGCACCCTTTTGAGCTAGTACAGCCATGAGTCTTCTTGGGAATGATGCAACAAGATTTTCACACCTGGATTTGGAGATCTTCTGCCATTCTTCCTTGCAGATCCTCTCCAGTTCCCTCAGGGTGGATGGTGAACGTTGGTGGACAGCCATTTTCAAGTCTCCCCAGAGATGCTCAATTGGATTTAGGTTAGGGCTGTGGCTGGGCTAATCAAGAATGGTCACAGAGTTGTTCTGAAGCCACTTGTTATTTTAGCTGTGTGCTTATGGTCATTGTCTTGTTGGAAGATAAACCTTCGGCCCAGTCTGAGATCCAGAGCACTCTGGAAGAGGTTTTCAGTCAGGTTATCTATGTACATAGCCACATTCATCTTTCCTTCAATTGCAACCAGTTGTCCTGTCCCTGCATCTGAAAAACATCACCATAGCGTGATGCTGCCACCACCATGTTTCACTGTTGGGATTCTATTGGGCAGGTGATGAGCAATACCTGATTTTCTCCGCACATACCACTTACAATTAACACCAAAAAGTTCAATGTTCGTCTCATCAGACCAGAGAATCTTATTTCTCATAGTCTGGGAGTCCTTCATGTGGTTTTTTGCAAACTGTATGCAGACTTTCATATATCTTGCACTGAGGAGAGGCTTCCGTCGGCACACTCTGCCATAAAGCCCCGACTGGTGGAGGGCTGCAGTGATAGTTGACACTGTGGAACTTTCTCCTATCTCCCTACTGCATCTCTGGAGCTCAGCCACAGTGATCTTCGGGTTCTTCTTTACCTCTCTCACCAAGGATCTTCTCCCACAATTGCTTAGTTTGGCTGGATGGCCAGATCGAGGAAGAGTTGGGGTCGTCCCAAACTTCTTCCATTTAAGGATTATGGAGGTCACTGTGCTCTTAGGAACTGTGAGTGCTTCAGAAATTCTTTTGTAACCTTGGCCAGATCTGTGCCTTGCCACAATTCTGTCTCTGAGCTCCTTGGGCAGTTCCTTAGACATCATATGCTCGGAGATGCACTGTGAGGTCTTATATAGGCAGGTGTGTGCCTTTCCTAATCAAGTCCAATCAGTTTAATTAAACACAGCTGGACTCCAATGAAGGAGTAGAACCATCTCAATGAGGATGAGAAGGAAATGGACAGCATGTGAGTTAAATATGTGTCACAGCAAAGGGTCTGAATACTTATGACAATGTGATAGTTCAGTTTTTCTTGTTTAATAAATTTGCAAAAATATCTACATTTCTGTTTTTCTTCTTTCAAGATGGGGGCAGAGTGTACATTAATGAGCCAAAAAAATGAACTTTTCTGATCTTACCAAATGGCTGCAAAGAAACAAAAAGAGTGAAAAATGTAAAGGTGTCTGAATACTTTCTGTACCCACTGTTTATTATCGGTTGTTGCTTTTTGAGCCTGCTCGTGATAGATAGCAGGATGAGACTTCTCCTAATTCCAAATAATGCAGGATGTGATTTAAAGATTCCTTATGTATCACATAGTGGAGCGATGATCTGATTTAATTTAATTAGACACATTGTTATGTTACGGTGTTATTTCTTATCGCTAATAGATATTTATCTTCAGATAATATGTAGTTTCTATTAAGAGCTAATTACTCAACTGTAGTTGCTGTTAGGGACTTGTTTGGTAATGAGACACTTCCTAGCATTTCTGTCTACTGCCAACTGCTACTACTATATGGATCGGTACCGAAGTGTTACATTATGTTTGAAGCCCTTTTAATGTTATCTTGGTAAAGAATACTAAGGGCAACCTGTGTCTGTGTACTTGTGTAAATTTTGTGCACCCTCCAACCAACTTATCAGTATTGCAGGGTTTAACATACAGTATGCATACACCATAAGAAAGGCAGTGTGCCTATAATGTGGGGGAATGTTCAAGTGCATTATACCTCTGACTACACTTCCAGTATCCGAGCCTACTTCTGTCTCGGAACAATATGTGCTTTTCCGCACATGCGCAGTGGAATCGCCGGGTACCTGTACATCCCTATGAAGGAGGAAATATAGTTTAATGGAAAGTTACCTTCCATATCACTCCCATTGATAGTTAAACATAAATGGGAGGTTCCATGCCTTATGAAATAGCAAGCATCACACATTTGTTTAGACAACATCAGTTTACTATAACTGGGATACGCGATTTTATGGATCTTTTTGGTAGTTGAGGGCATAACCTAACTTTCCAAAACTTGTTGCTGGTAACTTTTCTCCCTAATGAACTCTATTTTTCTATTTCGAAGGGGGGGAACTCGTGGGAAAATTAGGACATTTAAAAACTTTATGGCTGAGTAACTTTCTAGTATACCTGCGGTGACGAACCTGTGGCACTCCGAGCCCCCCCCCCTGGTGGCATGCGTGCCACCTGCCCACTCGCTGCAAAAAGATAATGTTCTGCGCTGCTCAGGACGCCGAGTCACAGCGCAATAATTTTAAAGGCAGCACAGGCTTCAAGGCCTGTTCATTTACTTCCGGAGTGCGCCTGCGCCGAACCCTCCCCTTTCTGTGCACGGGCGGGATGTATTAGGCGGGGTCTTGCTGATTTAAAATTATCACGGCATCTCGCCAGACACCACAACGCCCGCGCACTGAGAAGGGATGGTTTGGAGCGACTAACTTTCTGAATGGGCCGCGTCTGAGGCCTTGTAAAAGTTCAACAGCCCCAGACTGGCAGTGTTTAACTGTGACGGCCACCCCCCTGCAGACCGTCCCCCCAAGAGAGTCTTTTACAGCCTACCCCCACCTCCAAAATCACCCTCCCTCTCGACGCCCCACTAACTCAGAGCCCCTGTGACTGCCACCCACCTCCCGACGTTCCCCCGGAGCCCCTCTGAGGGCCACCCATCGTGAGGCGAAAAGTGAGGAGTCTCAGTTGATTTTGTTGTAAATGCTGCAGGGAAGAATGGTATCTGGGAGAAGTCATCATGGTGGTCTGGACATACGGGAGAAGAAACGGGAAAGTGAACAACTCATTAGACAAGACGTCTCCTGTGAGTCACTAAATGTAACTGAACTGTCTGCTGAGCACCTGTGTACACTGCTATCTACCACTATATGGTGGAAATATGGCAGAGGGATGGGCTAAGCGGCCGTCGCATCCCTCGTATTAATTGTGCTGCGGCCACGCCACCCGACGTCACATCCCTGCTTCGCGCAGATGTCGCTGGCACTTTGCGGTAAATAAGGTTATTTTCGGTTGCAGTTTGGGCACTCAGTCTCAAAAAGGTTTGCCATCCCTGTAGTATACATATGGGAAAATTCTCATGGCCGAATAATAGGGACACGTTAGAGGCTGCCGTTGTGAGCAGGGCCGCCCTTTTCAGCGTGATGACTATATATATATGGTATAACTATAAGGTATAGCTTATAGGTTTTACTGGGGCTAGTCATTTTTGATTTTTCATTATCAAAACATCACATATATATGATGGGGCATGTTTTCAGTATGGGACGTTATGAAGTGCTGTATTTAGGAAAAACCTGCCGACAATTCAGGAGGCGAGTTAACAAACATTTAGGGGACATTAGAAGTCATAGGGAAAACCCCATTTCATGCCTTATCTAGCAGGAACACGCAGGCAACTTTTCTGATCTATCAATCACTTCACTTGTATAGAGAAAATGTATACATCCTCTAGGAATGGTAATACTGCTAACAATCCATTAAGAAAACAAAATGAGTGGACCTACTGACTTCAAAGATTACAACGTGGAAGTCTCAATGTGCTATTACATTTTAGGTGCCTTATTTAATTTTTTTGTCTAAAGTCGCCTTTTTGTTCCTTTACGTGCATATACATTATCTCACAAAACTGCGTATACCCCTCACATTTTTGTAAATATTGTATTACATCTTTTCTTGTGAAAACACTGAAAATGACACTTTGATAAAGTAGTCAATGTACAGCTTGTATAAGGGCATGTCCCCACTGCATGGGTTTTCGGCCGGTTTGCGGTTTTTCAGACCGCCTGAAAAACCGGCCGAAAACGAGCACAATTGTGCTCTATGGAAAACCCGTGCAGCAGTCCCCACTGCACGGGTTTTCCGCCCGGCGGTTCTGTCGCCGGCGGACCGGCGACAAAACATTGAACATGCACCATCTTCCGTCCGGTTTCCGGACGGGACATGTGCATCTCAATGGAAGGGGGGAGGGCTGTTCTTCGCTCATCGCGGAGAAAAGCCCGCCCTCCCCCCCCCTCCCCCCCCCCCCCCGCTCCCCCCGCTGCCATGGGACGGCCGCAAAACCGGACAAATACCGGCCGGCAAACGGCCGGTATTTGTCCACTGCCGTGTAAACGGCCCTTAACTGTGTAATTTTGGTGTGCCCTCAAAATTGAGTACACCCTTAAGTGAAAATGGAGAAATTGTGTCCAATTTGCCATTTTCCTTCCACGGTGTCATGTGACTTGTTAGTGTTACAAGGTCTCAGATGTGAAAGGGGACCAGGTGTTTTTAATTTGGTGTTATTGCTTTCACACACTCTCATACTGGTCACTGAAAGTTCAACATGGCACCTCATGGCAAATAAGTGTAGTGCTGTAGAGGTTAAGGGATTGATGGGGGGTGGGGGATTAGCCTGTCATTGTTCAGAAGATAAGCAGCACACTGCAGAAAATTAGTCTGCATGGCTGTTGTCCCAGAAAAAAAGCCTTTTCTAAAGATGATGCACAAGAAATACCATTAACAGTTTGCCGAAGACAAGTCCTGTGGTCTGATGAGACCAAGATAAACTAATTTGGTTCAGATGGTATCAAGCATGTGTAAAAAATGAACCCGGTGAAAGTACAAAGACAAAAGTGTCTTGCCACAGCCAAGAGGATAGGGGTCATAGTTTGGGCTGCATGAGTTCTGCCAGCTGTGGGACCCCAGCTCATTTAGAGAAAACCCTTAATGCCCAAAAACGGACATTTGAAGCAGAGCTTTCCCCCCCCCCTTTAGTTTTTAAAGAGTCGCTGGCATATTCCAACCTGATAAAAAACCCTAAACATTTTTTCCAAAATACCACTACCTTGCTAAAGAAAATGGGGGTAAATGCGGATTCCCAGAATGTTCCCCGGGCCCCCCTAGAGCATCGTGAGGATCCTCAAACAAAGGGGAAAAAGCACAAGATCTAACACCCATAGTTTCATGCGTTGTCAGGAAAGGGGTAAAAGATTCCCGTGAGTTCTTGTGAACGCCATTCCAAGAGAGTTAAAGCAGTGCTGGGAAAAAAACGAGGCCACACAAAATATTTTAAAATTTGGGGACAATTTGTCCATTTTTCACTTAGGGGCGTACTCACTTTTGTTGCCAGCGGTTTAGACATCAATGGTTGTGTTGAGTTATTTTGAGGGCACGTCAAATTTACACTGTTATACAAGCTGTTCACTGACTACTTTACAATGTATTAAAGTATATCTTCTGTGTTATCCCATAAAAAGATATATTTACATAAATGTGAGGGGTGTACTTACTTTTATGAGATACTGTATATGATTTGATGTTGAATTTCTGAATAAAAAGCAGAGAAAATCTGTTAAAGTGAAACTGAAAGTGCTGCATACCCCATCCACATAACCTGATTCACAGTTTGCTCGGTACACAGACTTATGCAGGGCAAGCAGGACTTCCACTGTCACTTAGAGAGTCTGGTCATAATTTGCTCTGCTTTTTACTCAGAAATTCAGCTCCAAATCATATAAATGTAAATATAACAAAACACAACTTCTCGCCGACCCTTGTATCCTATTCTTAGAGAAGGGAGCATAAACCACCAGACAGGTTACCACTAAGTAATATTGTTGGCAGAATGCTCCTAGGGCATTATTATTAACGAAAGTACTATTGTTTTTGAGGCGCCATCTATACACCAAAATTTTTAGGGTTGACGGGTTATGGCATCATTATCTCTCCAGTTCTATATTTGAGGGCACTGGCCAGCACAGCAGAAACATTCTGTAGTATAAAATGTAAATGTTACAGGGGAACTACTTCTTGACTTTAATCTCCATACATTCCCTGCAATAAATAAAAAAATATTTTACTCCTGTGATTTATTCCTACTAATTCTATTGGTTTGGGTGATATCAGCTCTGCCACTCATATACATAATTTATTACCTTGAAATTAGTTTTGTTTGCTTGCTTTGCGTAGTCGGTAAATATGTGGTTGGGGCAATTTTCTCTTAAAATTGAAGTATCTTAAGTATGAGTCTCTGACATAAGACTAAAAGGTAGACAGGTGATTCTTAGGTAGTTTATACGATGCAGCCAAGCATCGTTTAAGATTTGTTACAACAAATCTGGCCCACAGGCCCAACTATGAAGAATGGAGAAAAAAAATGGCTGAGAAACAAAAGCAAATGAACAACAAAATGTATAATGTAAGGACAGGTTAAAAAAGTGCAGTCTTTAAAGTCAAAATTGATGGAAATGGGTTCCATTGCTGTTATTCTCTATAAATAATCTATTACAATCAATGTCACCAAGCCTTGCATTTCCTTTTGATAGCCGCTGAACATTATACTCTCTTCGTTGACTAACAGTAATAAAATAGTGTTAGTGCTTTGTTTTATATAAAAAAAAAAAATAGTGCAACGTTATTTTTGGAAATAAAGTGCAACATTTATAAAATTGATCTTGTAATGTAGGCACAGCTCATCATCCATATTACAGCAACCTAAAACCGGCCTTATAGGCATACAGTTTCCTTAGCTCTAATCCCTCGACAGCATTTTTTTGTATTACAATATGTATTACTAACTGTATTGCCATGCTGCAACTTCTGCATTACAGAAAGTTCTCAAATGAGAACAGTTTTTGGAAAACAGAATATAAATTAGGGGGAATTAAAAAGTTGTAACATAGCAAGTGTCCATGTTATCCTGTGTATAAAGACTTTCTGATCGAACAAGGGATAAAAGTGCAGTACGACACAGAGCCTGTAATCAGGCAGTGAACACCGACCCTCTAAAATACAAAAATTAATTTTTGCTAAAACATAACTTTACAGAAAATAAATGCTTCCTGAGTCCCCAAAATATCAACCTGAACAGAGAAAACATGAAAAGCAATAACACACAAATTGACAGGTAATGAAAGTCTTTACTTTTTACAGTCGGATGGAGCAAACTGAAATTAATAACTTTCTAGAAGGATGGGACTATCTTCAGGGTCTGTTCTTGGCCCCTGGTACCTGCAGGTAATGCATTTTCAAAAGGGCTTAAAGGCGTTTTCTCATCACAGGCTTTTGCAGACTTTAGCTGTTGCTCTCTCTTACAGCTTCAAACTAGGGGCCTGTCTCTCCTCCCAGTAGGTGTATGTTCCCTCACTGAAGACTGGTGATATCATCATGTGTGAACAGTGGAAGGGAGAGGATGTCACAACTCTGCAGACCTCCTGCAGTGGTCAGTTCTTATGTCTACAGAGCTGTCAGCTCCCTGCACAAGCTCCTTGTAACCAGAACACTTGCGTCGGTGTAAGCAGTTATACATACAGCCTGAATTGATGAAACAAATGTGAGAAAGGCACGCTGCCCCACTCCTCTGTTATCAGGCAGGAGGTAGAGGGTGGGGGTGGGGGGGCAAACTGTGTAAGGCTGTGTTGTATGGGGGGGAATGGTGAACCTAGCAGCGAGAGACTCAGTAATTGCCCAGATTCTTTACCTAGAGCCATCACTGGGAGAAGGGGCATAGAGAGGAGTTGAGACAGCCTTTATTATACAGACACAGGCAGCTCGTTTCAACATCATTTTCCACAGCTAAGAGGGGAGTAAGTAAAAAGTACAGGCAGCCAATCACAGCACAGGGGGCGTGTCCCATCCAGGGTTTATGTCCCAACAGGCTGATGAAATATCAGTCAGCCAATCACAGAAAAGAAGGCGTCGCCCGACCACTTGCTGCAGAAATAGCTATAGACGCACAGATTAGCTCATATCTGCTATATGAAGTAATTTAGGTAATGCAAACCAATTGTAAAAGTGCTTATTTTTACTGTCCCCATCATTACAGATATGATTTTTGTGGTGAGAAAACCACTAAGTTTGAAGTCATTTTCTTGTCAATGGCCATATATTTATTGCCCATTTAAATTTGGTAAACATACAGTTATTATCAAATAGATTGAAGTTGAGCAATTAAAAATGACTTGTACCTCAGAAGCAAGCCACCCAGCATCAGCCTCCGCTAAGGGTATGTTCACACGACCTTTTTTGAAGTGAAAGTTTACGCTTCAAACTCAGCTTCAAAGAAATGCCTGTTTAGAGGCGTATTTTAAAGCGCATTTTGTTTCCTATGTGGATTTCATGAGCGAAAAACGCTTCAAGAATTGACATGTCACTTCAGGGGCGTCGCTAGGTAGTTTTGTTCGGGGCACAAGCCCCGAACCAGACTCCCTGTGCCCAGAGTCTCAGAACGTCCGGTTCCAGGTCATTACTGTGACCTGGAGAGCCGACAAGCTATTGCACTGTCTGTGCGTCCCCTGGACGCTTATACAATTCAGAGCAGCATCAGCGATGTGCAGGCAGAGAGGGGGAGGGCGACTGCCCGAGATGACGGGAGCTGAGGAGGGAGGAAGGGGCACCGCCTGCTCACACCGTGAAGGGAGTCAGGAAGCAGCGCGCTGTCCAGCCGTGAGAGGTCTTCACCTCCTGCTGTGCTCCTATCTCGGGACCAGACCAGCAAGAAGTGAGTGAGGAGCCTCAGTGCCGAACAATAATTTTAAGTAGTGTAATAAGGGGGAGACAAAATAATGTTCATGAATGTGAACTGTACTGAATGTATGTGTATGTAAATGTGTATGTATGTGTTTGTATAGATGTCTGTGTGTATGTATAAGTGTATACGTGTGTGTGTATGCACTGCATGTGTGTGTATGTATGCCCTGTATGTGTATGTGTGTATGCCCTGTGTGTTTGTGTATGTATATTTGTGTATACACACACATATCCACAATATCACCTCATTCACATCACTAAAACATAATCCTGCCTGTGTGTCCCTTACGCTATGTTCACACGGTGTATTGTGACATGTACAGAACGTGCTGCAATACACTGTGTGCTTCAGGAGCTCGCGCTGATCAACACGTCTTCTCGAAGCAAGGGGATGGAGGGTAACAGCCTGCCAGCCCCATAGACATGCATTGACATGTCACTTATCTCCCCGCGCATACAATACGATCGTATTGTACGCATGGGGAGAGGACATGTAATCCAAAGTTCTCTATGAGAGCTATGGATTACTGCAATTACGCCATGTGAACATACCCTTAGACATGTAAACTATGACCTGATGATGAATTATATTTGAATATAATTTTTTTATATCTGTCATTAGTCAGGGTTACGTATGATTTTAACTGCTGCAGCCAGACTAACTGCTCTGTTCACACTGCGTAAACCGCGGGGCGCATTTCATGCCGTATTTGCGCTTCAATACGCCCGACATGCGCGCCGGAATTACTGTAATTCATAGTTCTCACAGAGCTATGAATTACATCTCATCTCTCCCGTGTGTACAATACACACATATTGCACAACGGTGGAGAGAAGTGACGTCACTTACAGCACTGATAGTGGAAGTGAATGGACCGCCCTCCCTCCTCCCCCCGTACCTGGAAATACACGCTGAACAGTATGTACTTCCAAAACACACGGTGTACTGCCCTAAAGGTCTGTTCACACAGCGCATGGTGGCACGGACCTGTGCACACCGCTATATGCCTGCTCTTGGAAGTACGTGCTCTCCAGCGTGTAGTTTCAGCAGCGCTCCGGCCACCTCCCATCCATCTTCACTTTCCCACTGAATGAAGCGGCAGGTCACTTATTTTTACGGGCGGGTTCTGTGTGCAGGGAAAACAGGTAATCATAGCCCTCACTGCTATGATTTTACCGTATTATTGGGGCGCACTTTAGGCGCATTACAGCACAACTATACCCCACAAATACGCTGTGTATGATCACACGATGTAATGTTGGTCCGTACTTTGACGGGTAATTGCGCTTCAATACACCCGAAGTACGGGCCGACATTATGGTAACTCATAGCTGTCACTGGGGAGCAACGATTACCTGTTCTGGGGAGAATAAAAATTAGTGGGAGCTTCAGAGGAACGCACTGGCCACAGTTTTTTCTCTGTAAAAACACATGCCGCGGTTCATGGGGCGTAAAAAACACTGTGTGAAACCCGCCCTTCTGAGCAAAACACAACACTGGGCCCGGGCCCCTTATGTTTTGGGACCCTAGCAACGCCCCTGTGTCACTTATTTTTACGGCCGTAATAGCGAAAAAGAGTCTCGTAATTACGCTTGTGAAATACGCTTTATCTGAATGACAAGGTGTATTTTACATTATATTCAATGATTTTGGGCCAGTTACCAGCGCGTTAAATACGCTGAAATGCAGCCAAAAACGCTGTGTAAACATTCCCGTACAATCAATTGTCATTGGATTGACCAATTGGTTTGCAAAATTTGAGACATATTCCTTCAGTTAACCAACCAAAAAAATGCTCATCCAAAAATGTAAAACGAAATAGAAACAGGGCCGAATTCACAAAATATAAATATTACCTACAAAGAACTAAATGTGCTAAACTCAAAGTAAATCAATACACAATATAAATCACTTAAAGTAAGCCTCCTTCTAAAATTTAGCCTTTAATAAATATTTTATAAAAAATCCTTTTGGGCTAAACAGCAAACCAGTTTTTTTTTTTTTTTTTACCTCTTTCCTTCTATACTGTAAATAGGGTGAAAAATATATTTTTTAAACTTATTACTGGCCCTACGTGGCTAACGACTAGCCCTACCTGGCTAATGACTGGCACTGGCCCTACCTGGATAATTACTGGCCTTACCTGGCTATTTACTGACACTGGCCCTACCTGGCTAGTTACTGGAGGCAGCCCTATCTACCTGGCTCATTACTGGGGGCAGCCCTATCTATCTGGCTAATTACTGGCCCTACCTGGCTAGTTATTTGGGGAAGCCCTATCTACCTGGCTAATTACTGGGGGAAGGCCCTATCTACCTACCAAATTAATGGAGGAAGGCCCTGTTTACCTACCTAACTACTGGGGGCCGATGTAACTACCTTCCTAATGGGGGTCCTATACACCTATTAACTGTGGGGGACCATATATACCTACCTTATGAGGGGACCCTATATACCTATCTACCTACAGAGAGGGTCTATATAGATACCTAATGGGGGACTATATACCTCCCTACCTACTGTGGGGCCTTTATATTTATCTGTCTACTAAGGGGACCTATATACCCACTGAGGGGCTACCTAATTGGGGATTATATACCTCTTTACCTACTGAATAAATCTGTAAACTTACTGAGGGGGCCTATTTACCTATATATCTACCTGCTTTGGGAGGTCTATATACTTACCTGCTTACTGAGGGAGGGGTGAGGGCTTGAATGGCTACCTCATGGGGGTCTACCTATTTACATGCCACTTATCTGACTTTTTTCACTTCTAATTTTTAGGATCTAACATACCCTGTGTACAATTACTGTGTGGGGCACCAAAGGGGGCATTATTCCTATTTGGGGCTGTATTGATGGGGAGTTTGTACAGAGCTGAAAATGGATAGGAAAGTGCTGGATAAGAGAGGAGTCCAAGATGTTTTTGTGGTAAATTCTACAGGGACGAGTAGTGTCAGGGAGAAGAAGACACTGTATTCTGTACCGGATGGAGGGGGAAAAAAAAAAGGGAAGAGAACAACTCATCAGGAAAGACATCATGAAGGTTTGGACCAGATGGAGAAGAAAAGGAGAAGAGTAAAACTGCCATCAGAGGTGATGTCTCCTGTGAGTCCCTGATGTCAGGGATTATTTTACTTCTGTGTTGAATCAGTGCTGTATTCATGTGATGGTGACCTGAATACTGATGATCTGTGATTGGCGGTGTTGTAGGTTATATTGGTGCTTGCATAGTGGCAGTGTAAGCTTGTCCCTCATTGTGAAGCAAGTGCACGTGACTGATTGGGGGTTTCTCTGCACCACTTTTTTTTCTTGCTCGTGTTTAGGGTGCTTTCACACGGAGTGGTTTTTGGTGTGTTTTTGTGGAGAAATCTACAGGATTAACTGCTGAGCCTTTCTGCACAAAAACGCACCAAAAACACAAACACTCTGTGTGAAAGCACCTTTAGAGTGTAGTTTATTTTAGAAAGTGGCGAGGTGCGAGAACAAGGGAAATTTTGTAAGCGGATATGGTTTGTGGGCTGGTGGGGGTATTGTGCCAGGGATGCTTTTTATTCCCAGTCCGGCCAGCAGGTGGTGTCTGCACTGATGGGATAGATCATGGGGAATGGTCTATGGACATGGATAAAGTGGCTTGGGGCCCACACTGATCTATTTTGGGTAACGCTGCTGCCCCAAGACTCACACACAGACTTTCTTCCTCCAGAAACAAAGGAAACCTATAGTCACTGTCCACCATCATAAAGCCCAGGCCTGGAGCCTCAATCTAAACACTGAGCTTAACCCACACAGGCTTCTCCCCACCCAAGTTCCCCTTCAACTAACCTACTCCCTCTACCAGCCACCTTGAATACCCAGACTTTCTTACTCCTAGAAACAGCTCAGCAAGTCCCAGCAGTAGTCCGTCACTGGCAGCTGCTGCCTTGAGGTATCTTAAGATGTGGCTGAATTCAGCTTACAATTTTAATCATAAATCCGGGCCACTTCACATTACCACATGCTGCCTAATTATCAAAACAAAAGAAACGATTCTAGGGAAGATGATGCCAAAGATATGGAACATGCTGCATTTTTTTTCTCTCAACATATACAATGGGGAGAATAAGTATTGATACACTGTTGATTTTGCAAGTTTCCCCACCTACGAACAATGGAGAGGTCTAATTTTTATCGTAGATACACCTCAACCAAGACAATCTAAAATAACCCAGAAAATCACAATATATGATTTTACATAATTAATTTGCATTTTATTGTATGAAAAGTATGTGATACAATAGAAAAACAGAACTTAATATTTGGCACAGAAACCTGTGTCAAAAAACTGCAGAAAACTTCTAATTGCAAACAAAGTTTGCACACACTGGGGCAGGTATTCTGTCTCACTCCTCCATACAGATCTTCACCAGATCTTTCAGATTTCACGGCTGTCGCTGGGCTACATTGAGATTTAGCTCCTTCCAAACATTTGATTGGGTTTAGCTCTGGAGACTAGCTAGCCCACTCCAAGACCTTGAAATGGTTCTTACGGAGCCGCCACTTAGTTACCCTGGCTGCCTTTTTCGGGTCACTGTCATGCTGGACAACCCAGCCATTACCCACCTTCAATGTTCTTACTGAAGGAAGAAGGTTGTTGACCAAAATCTTGCGATACATCTATCCTCCCTTAAATAGGGTGTCCCCTTTGCAGAAAAACACTCCCAAAGTATCATGTTTTCACCTCCATTCTTCACGGTTGGGATGGTGTTCTTGGGTGTTTCACTCATCCTAATTCTTCATTCAAACACGGTGAGTGTAGTTGATAGCAAAAAGTTCTATTTTGGTCTCATCTGACCACATCAACTTCTGTCATGCTTCCTCTGGATCATCCAGATGGTCACTGACAAACTTTAAATGGGCCTGGACATGGGCTGGAATGAGCAGGGGGACCTAGTGGCCCTGCAGGATTTTAATCCGTGATGGCATAGTGTGTTACTAATGATAATCTTTGAGGCTGTGTTCCCAGCTCTATTCAGGTCATTGACCAGTTCCTCCCATGTAGTTCTGAGCTGATTCCTTACCTTTCTCAGAATCATCCTTACCCCACAAGGCAAAATTTCGCATAGAGCCCCAGACCGAAGAAGATTTACATCTTGTGTTTCTTCCATTTTCAAATAATTGCGGCATTAGTTGCTGCCTTCTTACCAAGCTGCTTGCCAATTGTCCTGTAGCCCATCCATTGCGCAAGTCTACAGTTTTGTCCCTGCTGTCCTTAGACCGCTCTTTGGTCTTGGCCATGGTGGAGAGGTTGGGGTGTGATTGTGTGGACAGGTGTCTTTTAAACAGATAACTAGCTCAAACAGGTGTAATTAATAGAGGTAATGAGTGCAGAGTAGGAGGGCTTCTTAAAGAAAAACAAGTCTGTGCAAGAAAGTATATACTTATTTTCCCCACTGCAAATCTCTATTTTTTCTTTCCTTTAAATCTGAGCTATATGGAGATGACAAACATATGCTTTGTCATTTGAAATTAGATCACTGACAACACTTTAATTCTCATTCAGCTGAAAATACCTGCATCATGGACCAGAGATCAAAGGAAAAGAAGATTTCAGATTCACAACTTGAATTTTTTTTAAAGAAAAGATATACTGTAGTGTCACTTGTTATTGTTTGTTGGTAATTTATATGACCTATGTGCCAGTGTTCACTGTACAATATTTACAAAAGTGGTACTTCCTGGGACATTTTATCTGACTGGATTATCCTGCAAGTTATTACTAACATTTTATTTGTAGAACACATGCATTAGTGAAGTGTTAGCTGTTAAGTAGCGCCTCTCTACAGTATAGTGCTCTACTACATGTTCTGTACTGCTTCTTAGATGTCTCAGGATCAGCAGCTCTTTTGGGTACCAGATGAAGGCAGACCCATTTTCTTTTTTTCTGGTACATTGTGAACATGACTCAAATAAGTTACTTTGTTATGAATGCAAAAACTCTCCTGCCATTTTGTCCTCTTTTGCCTATTAGATCAGGAGTTTCTGTCTTGTGTCTGTAGTGTGTCTTTGGGAGTGGTTACATGGCAACTCCTTTGGATCGTTGCATGTCTGCTGACCTTTTCGCACACCTGTGCTTGTTAGTATACTTATGGTCTCTATAAAGCTCAGCTGAAAATGGCAGGCTTATTGTAGAGTACAGAAGCATTGGTCTTGTGTCGTCTTGATGTGTCAGTGTCATTTCTTTAAGTTCATTTTCTAGTTCAATTTTCTTGCATCTTGTCTTTGTTCTATTCTGCCAATTTCTAGAGTGTGTAGTTCTTGAATATAATAGATTTGGTGTTTGATTACATTCTTCTGGGCCCTGCCCAGAAGTTGCTGGTACTTAAGGCCACTTGCTGTATAAGGGTCAGTTGCAGCTTAGGAACAAAGGCTTTAGGGTTACTGTGAAAGGGGTATTCTCATCACACTTATTAGCTTTAAACTTATAAGCAAAGATAAATACTATTACCAAATAACATTGCTATTCTGATTTTCCAACCACAGTGAGGAGTTTTAATAAAGAAACAGATGGCGATACATGCGGGTACTCTAATTTAAGTCTATAGATCCAATATTGCTTGCACATTACATGCAGGCACAGAACTGCTGGCTATGGAGTCAGTAAATGTGAAAGGATATAGCAGCTAGTACCTGCCCATTCTCAAGTTTAGGTACAATGGTAAACCAGAAAGAGCCTGCAGAGGGAGAAAACTGCATTAATCAGGCAACACTGTTAGAAATTCAAGTTCACTCACTTATCAGAAACTCTTAAAGGTCTGTAGGTCATCTTCAGTCCACAAACAAGACCATATGAATTAAGGCCCTAAAGAAACATGAACGGTGAAAACATACACATAAAGTACACGAGAATTAACCAGACAAAAAAAATTTATTTTAAAAATAATTTTCTCCCCAACAACTTGTACAGAAAAACAAAATTGGAAATAAAATAAGAAAAGCTCTTTAGTCAACAGAAGAAAGTCATTAAATAAATAAGTTGTACTTTTTTTCTTTTTAGTATAATCTACAATCGTTAAAAGAACACAGGCATAAAATACAAACATAATCAGGATGAGGGAATTCACGGGGGCCCTCATATGCAAGAATATTTACCTTTGGGGTCTTGATTAATCAAGACAGCGATAAAAAAAAAAGATAGGCTTATGGTCATGAAACATTCAAGCGTGTAACACTTCCAACACATGCAGCAACAACCTGCATTGTATACAGGAAATAAACAGGGCACAGGTTGTTCAGCGGGTGCCAATATACTTCAAATACACACACTAGCTGTGTATCATGAGGCCATAATATGGCATCAGTGACTGTACATAACCAGTCACCAACTAGAGGACAGAAGAGTTCAAGGAGGAGCGCATTTTATCCCTTAATTAATATACCAATAGGCTAAGGCTCTGACATGACTATGCATCAAATACCTTTACTATAAAAGGTCATTAAAAGACCAACAGGTCTGTTGAGTTAATGTAGTATATAAGGAATTACATACATATTGCCTTACACTTCAGTAAACATGGATCTATTTAACTATTACTGGATTTAAGTAGTTCTGTTACTGGATTCTCAGAAAAACAGAATCTGAGGGAGAGAAAGCGATGCATATGCTGCAAACACTCTGTCCGTCCGCTACCGGTATTATTTGCCACTGCAATTAAATGCTCCACCATAGATAGCAGATAATGAGGTTATCTCAAAAGGTCAACACATGCAACGTTTTCAAATGTAACAGGACACTGCAAGAAAGGAGAACAAAGACCCCACAGCATGAGGTAAATGCAAATATTACACAAATTACTGTGGAATTGAAAACGTCCCACCTTTAGGAAAAATATTTTGACCCTCTAAAATGTTTCGCTTGTAGGTAGTCTATGCTACAACAAATTTCAATACAGGTCAAATTATATCATAAAAAAAAAAAAAAAAAAAACATGAATACAAATTAAAAAGTAACAGACATTTGGAGGAAGTGAGAATACACAGCTTAATGTAAAATATAAAAAAAGGTAAGGCAGGCAACAAAGTTGTATCCAGAAAGAAAGTTGTGCAGGGATAAATGAGACAGTTGTAATGTACCTTTAGCAATCAAGACTGACATAGTCTAATATTCCCTATGACAATTTAAGAAAAGCACCTCATAAAACCAAAAAGGTCCAAGTTACTTGTAGCAACATTTCCACTATCTCGACTACCTTACTTCTCTGGGAGCCAATCCTTCTGTATTCTGGAGCAAAAAAAGCTACATTTGATAGATCCAGTCTGGATCAGTAAAGTGAATATTAATAGGAGCAAGGCAATTGCAGTGCTTTAGAAGTTCATACAGGTCAGATATGCTGTGGAAAATGCTCACCAAACAAATAAGCACCATATTGCGCAAATTTGCTCTAGGATTAGAGGGGGGAAGCAGATTTTTTTTTTTTTTTTACAGATGGCAAAAAAAATCTGCAGCAAGGGATTGCTTTCAGATTTTATTTTAGATTTTGACTTCTTATTGAAATGGATCCATAACAGTATGCAGCAGCAACTATGTGACAAGTGATGGATTTGAAAAGATCTGCACTGCAGGTCAGTCTCTGCAGTGTGTGAATAGGATTTACTAATATCTCATCCACTTACTGTCAGTTGCATTCTGCTGCAGATATTTTGGGAAAACATTTCTGTCCCGTGTGAACTTACTATTATACTTCTATCGGACCAGAAGTATGTATAATTGCACATGGGAGTTCCTCAGGCAACAATACAACTATTCAGAGTAAAACCCAACTGAGCAGTAAAGAATGGATATAATAGATAAATCTGAACGTACCTTTTACATACATGTGTATATATACATACATTTTACATACACATAAATAGACTGTATATGTTACATATGTATACAGAGATTACAGAGTCGCACAATTATTTGTATACTTAGTAATGTATCTTTAATTAGCTCATGTAATCTGGGGCCAGTGAATCAAGAATGCTGAGGGACATATAAATGGTGCTGCTTCCTCAGGAGTTATTTCTCTTCTCCCTGCACAAGATCTTCCTCCTTGATAGCTAAGCACCCTCTAATTCACCCTGAGTAATGTGGCATTAGTTCACCCCTAGAGTTGGGAGTAGGGTAACCCAACTTTTGGAATGCATTATTGCCTTCAGTCACAGGATTCAATACACATTAAAAAAAAAAAATAATTACACAGCAGGTAACAGATACCATGGGCCAGAAAAGTATTAAATATAATAAGTAAATGCCAACCATTGTAAAGGGCCTTCATGATTTTTATTCCAAGGCAACATCATGTAAATCAGCGAGGTCCCCCATTCCGCATCTACACAAGATGCCAGTAAAGTATATTAAATAACACTGAATTGTTAAAAACAGAAAACAAAAAAAGGTTTGTTGAGAAAAAAAAAAAAAAGTCAACTTTATATATTCCTCATCGTGAGAGCTGTACTCAACACACAATCATAGGGCCTATTATGACCGGCAGTTAAATTAAAAAGGGTCAAGGGTGGAGAAGGTGGGTTCAGTGTATCCATGATAATCACCTGAGCCAATCAGAGCTTCCCACATCTGCGTCGTCAGAAAGGTTTTCTTTCAGATGACAAAAAGGAAATTTGGGAACTGAGCTTTCTAGAACAGTACGTTCTGATTGGTTAGGAATCACCTGATTTGTAATGCTTATCGGTGGGCAGGCTTGTGCCCGTACCCTGTATGCTTCCAGCTAGGGGCGGAGTACGGACAATTTCCTCCTTTTATCCATGTACTCACGGTTACCCCCCACTGGTCCCATAGCTGCTCCCTACTGACCATGAGCTTAAGGATCATAGGTGCACTCTTTACTCTTCTCATGACACGGTGTGGGAGAATTTGTGGATCCGACTGCTATGTAGCCACATGAGGAGGAGAGGGTATGGCTACAAATTCACGAAGGATATTTCGAGCCATTTCAATGTTATTGTGAGCAATGAGCAAGGCTTTATTCACATCCTGTTGAGAATAGCCCTGGTTCAACAAACTCTCAATCTCACTGGAGAGTGGAGCAGACCCTACATCACCAGCAGGTGCAGGGCGGCGCTCAGAGTTCATCCTCCTTGGGAAGGGTTTTGGTGGACGCTCTGGAACAGCTGAAGATTCAAAGGCTCCTGTGAAGGCAAGAACAGAAGCAATAATCAAAGTCAGGGTGCAGACATACCAAATGAGCAGCAATACAGACAGTCAAGCCAAAACATGGTAGAAAATGTTTGGCACTTGACTGACTCAAGCATTTCAGTGGAATAATATACCCTACATTTAAGGTTGGCCTTCAATTCTTTTTTTAACCCCTTAAACCGAAAACACCTAAAAAGTAGTTATTGACCATAACATTTTTTTTTTCGTTTTTGCCTCCTTGCGTTTCAACAGTTGTATCTTTAATTTTTTCAATGACGCAGTTGGATGAGGCCTCGTTTTATTCGAGACAAGTTGTACTTTATGGGGGAATAGTTTAAATTCGCTTATAAATAATTGCAGAATTTGTTGTTTTTTTTAAAAAAATGTTTTACACCATTCACATTCACTTAACTTGTTAGATTAATTCTACAGGTTATTATGGCTGTGTGGATACCTAATATGTGTAGGTTTTTTTAGTGTGTGTAATATATGCACAATTATTTATTTTTATTTTATTAATTTATTTTTTTATTCATTTTTTTTTTTAACACATTTTCTGTTTTTTTTGGGTTTTTTTTACTTTTTTTTTTTTTTAAAATCCCCTGAAGGGAGAACTGTTTTACAATTTTATTTTATTTTTTTTAACACTTAGTAATGTATTAGCATATTCATATATGCTAATACATTATAATCTGTGTCACTTTGACACAGGCAGTGATCAGGACACCACACAGTGTGTCCTAGTAACTGGCTTGATACACAGACAGCTCTGGGGCCACTCTAGGTCCCAGCTGTTCTCCGAGCTCTGTTGGGTGACCGGGTGTTCCGATCACCCGACAGAGCAGGGAACCCCTTTGATTGCGCTGCTTTAACGCACCGCCGCAATCAAAGGGTTAAAGCACCGGGATGCGGAGGTTTCCCCCACTGCCCAGTGCTTGCAGGGGATGCTCTGGGATCAATGCTGTGTAGTACAGCCCCGATCTCAACACAGCTGCGGCGCCAGGGCACCGCAAACTCCGTTGTCTGCAGCGATGTCTAAAGACGTCACTGCAGACGAACGACCTGCACCAGTCGACGTCTAAAGTCGGCGGGCGGTCGTTAAAGAGTTAACTAAAGTACCTGAAAGGACAAAAACAGAAGAAAACAAATAGGCAAAAGTTCTCTTCCGTTTTTGAATGCGAAAAACGGAACAGAAGAACGATAAAGCAGACACCAATGTGATCCTGGCCTTAATGACAAAGGTTTTTTGTTTTTTTAAAGTAGATTTGTTATGTTATGTACAACTACATTTGGGATACTAAATGATCTCTGTTATCTTTAACTATATACATCACGATCCAAAACTACCCAAGTACATAATTAACCCTTTTAGGTTGCAACCATTTTCAGATTTTTGGTTTTCATTTTTTACTCTCCACATTCCAAGAGGCAGAAGTTTTTTATTTTACCGTCTGTATTTTTTTGCAGCACAAGATTTACTTTTCAATGGTGCCATTGACTTTACTATATAATGTTTTAAATACTTTTAAAAAAAATAAAAACAGTTTTTTAGCTTTGCAACGCCATTTTCTGCAACCATAACTTTTGTTTATAAATCTATAGACATCAGCAAGGCCTTGTTTCTTTGTGGGCTAAACTGTATTTTTTTTATTGTTATTCTGTGATGCATGCATTTTTCTGATCACATTTTATTTCAATATTTGGGGGAATGCAAAACGAGCAGATAACGCAATTTTGCCGTTGCCATTTTTTTTTTCTAGCCTGTTCACCATAAAGAAGAAATGATTTATATTTAAATACATCTGACTTTTGCCTCAATGGCAACCAAATGGCACCCATAATCACACTGCGGGGGAGGTGATGACTGGAAGCCACAACAGACTGTGCACCAGAAATGAATCATTAAGACTCTGAGGTGTCCAAATGATTAAGTGCTAGGATTAGAGCAGCTAACTACGGTTGCTGGCTGTATCTGGCAGCCATCACCCACTGTGTATGGAGCGGTCTCGGGGGGTGAGTGCTTCCATATCCTTTTCACACACACAGTTTAGACATAACTATGTCCACTTGCGTGAAGGGGTTAAATAGATCAGCATTTGTTTGAAGTCACGCAACAGGATAAAAAATGTTTTGCCTTAAAGAGGTTGTCTCACTATAGCAATTCATCTTACCTCAGTCCTGTTTTCTAAGTTTAATTTTTGAATTTACAGATATTTATTTGCTTCTACTGGCTACTATTGGCCTGCACTGATGAGCTGCTGAGGACACCACATCTGGCAGCGCTGGCAGCCTATCAGGAGAGATCGATCAGGTCTGTAGCTATAGCGACCTGAGGAGCTAATGCAGCCCATACAAGAGGGGATATCTAGGAATGGGTAGGACACTGTTAATGGACACATATAGCAAAGTGACTTGTTTTTGCAAGATCTTTAACATAGAAAGCAATCCTTGTAATGAGACAACTCCTATAACAGCTTTGTATCTGCTTAGGAACGAGTGGCAGTGTAAGCTGCTACCTTTTTTTTTTACAATTTATTATTCACTAGTATTCTTAGATCCAGAAATTTAGTGAGCAGGAACAGTCTGATATGGTGAACTCTCCCCCTATAAAGACGTCGCTGAAGACGAACGACCCGGACCAGCCGACGTCTAAAGTTGGCGGGCGGTCGTTAAGGAGTTAAGTGGCACATTTGCAAGAATTGGTACAGATCTGTCATGTGGCTTTTCCTGCAGGTTGTCCCTAATTTGGACCCAAAGGAGCTTCTCCTTAGGCCTTTTTTCTATGAAATAATGTAAAAATAACCAGCTTCTCATCTACTCGTTCCCTGCGGTTAATAAAATCATCTATTGACTGAAACATTTACCAGCATATGGTTTGCTTAATCAGCTTTTAAGATAAATGGATGTTGCGTTGTGTTTGTACATTCCTTATGCCACCAAATCGTTTTTATGCATTTTTTTTTAAATTGCATGAAGCTAACAGAGTGTAAAGTGCAATTATTAAAAAGCCAGTTGCCCAAGTGTCTTTCAGAAAATATGGATTTATAGGTGCTTCAAAAATTTGAGAAAGTCAAAAAACTAAAGGGCTGAGGTTCATTCGGCTGATTCCATGTTCAACTGTAAAGGAGAAGCTACTGCAGCAACTTCATTCTGAGAGATAGTGGAAGCTGCAGCAGCCAGAGTCCTACCAATCAGTAGGTAATCACTTATTAAGACTGGGTTTATGCAATGTGGGAAAAAAATCCACATAGGAAATACATATATATTTTGCCAAAAACTGTACTTATTACAATGGGTAAAATAAGTGGCAAAATGTACAATAGATCTATTGCAAATAATATGTGGCAGATTTTTGTGACCATCCTGCATGCTCCTCTTTTCTGAATGGAAAAATACACACACACACACACACCCTAGGCGTAACCAAACGTGTTGAATCTGCCCTGTTGGACTATATCTCTTCTACTGACGCCAAGTAATTCAGTTTAAGCCTGGTGTCCGCAGGAGGTAGATACTGCTTAGCAGATCTGCCAAGTTTTTTTGTTTTCTTTCAGGTGGTGATCCAGCTCCTGGCTGTCACCTACTGAAGGGCGATACAGCCTCTGGTCTCATCAGGGGCGACATCACCGTTTCCGTTTTCTGCGTGACTAAATCCCCCCGGAGGGCCGAGGTAACGGGTCAGTTCTTTAGCTGACAAAGCTTCGTTACGCTTCTCACCCATCCCTACTCTGGGTGCATTAGTACAGAAAGGGTGACGCAGCAACGCCTGAATATGTTGGAACGGTGAGTACCCCATCTTCCTCAGTTTCTCTGTTTCTTTACTGGAGCTGGCGGGCCTCAGAAACTCTGTTTTTCCTCCTCAGGCCCTTTGACCAGCAAAGTTAGCAGGGCATGTTTTGCTCACTGCACTGTTTTCTGGACAACCATCGTGCTACTGTCACGTTACCATACGTCGGGGTTGGCACTGTGTACTGTGGGCACTGCTTACCAGCGTTTGCTACGCTTCGGGGCCATTCCGGTGGGCCAAGATTTCTAATTTAGTCCACGGCTTCTGGAGGTATAGGCTTGGCTTGTCCCGACCCCCATGCCTTCCAATTGGTTCCTGGCCCCTCCCAGGATGGGACAATTTGGGGGCGGAGCTTAGTCACCATTTTCTGGCATCTTCAGGCCGTCTCTGCTTGCTGCCCAGCCTAGCACCTCCCAGGGTCCTGTGCCCAACACATCCCATACAGAGGGTTTGCATAAGAGGGTTAGCGTTCTCTCCTCCTCACTGTCACTTGAGCTCTCTCCAGACAGGAAGTGGACAGACATAGAAGCTCCATGCCTGGATACAGCTTGTTCAAGTGGAGACTCCAATTCGGACTCTGAGCCAGATAGAAAGGATGGAACAGCTGCGGTGGTCCAAGCCCTTTTCCGGGCTGTCAGAGATTACTTTCATGTCAAAGAGGAGGATGTTTCTGCCTCCCAGGAGGAGGTTTTGTTTAAATGCAGCTGAAGGCAGAGTTTGGTATTCCCTACTCTTCCAGAGTTTGAGGAACTTGCCAGGGAGTGGAAACATCTGAACAGGCGCTTGTTTCCTACTACCTGACTGAATACCCTTTGTTCTTTCCCGGAGGAATCAGTGACGAGGTTGTTAGGGGTGCCATCAGTGGATGCCCCAGTCTCTCGACTTGCAAGGGCCACCACTATCTCAGTCTCAGATGCTGTGGCCCTCAGTGACAGCACAAATGGCTTGATGGTTTTTATAAAGTCATCTCTGAGGTGGACATGGCGTCCCTGCAGCCAGCGTTTGCATCATCTTGGGTCAGTAAAGCCTGCTCGGTCTGGTCCAAACAGCTGCAGCAAGAGCTATCAGCTGAGGCCTCTACAGAGGAGCGGTCTGTTCTTACTTCCCAGCTCAAGGGGGCTGCCAAGTTCCTATGTGAGACTTCTCTTGAATCAGCACGTTTAGCGACTAGAGCATCGGCTAATGTGTAGCTAAAATCTTGGTCGGTGGATAGTGCCTCCAAGAAAGTGTTAACTGCGCTCTCTTTCACTAGTAGTAAGCTAGTACTTTTCCTACAGACCGGATGCAGGGAAGGCCCTTCGTTCCACGAGTGCCAAGTGATCCTCAGCCAAACCAGCCTAATCCTGGCAGTCTCGCAGGTCGGCCAAAGACCCATCTGCCAAGTTTCCCTTGGCCTGAAGGTTTGTCCCCACCCGAGGATCCATCTCGGAAGGGGTGGCAGTCTCCTCCAGTTTCAGAAGATCTGGCAACTCCAGGTTGACGATGCCTGGGTTCACAAAGTCGTCACGTTGGGCTACAGGATTCATTCCATGTCCATGCCACCAACGCGTTTTTTTGGGCGGCAGCGTTCCTTTATGCAATTCATGTCCTTCTCCTTCAAGGGATAGTCCTGCTGGTCCCAGAGTCCAAGCAGTTCTGAAGTTTTTACGCAAACTGTTTTACGGTCCCCCAAAAAAAGATGGCTCAGTAAGGTAGGTGTTGAACCTCAACCACTATGTACGAATTCCTGGCTTCTGCATGGAGTCTCTCCGGTCGGTAGCAGAGCGACATTCTTGCTGCTATAGATATCATGGACGCTTATATGCATGTCCTAACTGCACAGGCCCATCAGCAGTTTCTGCATTTTTCATTAGTCTCAGGGCACTTGGCCTTGCGACTGCACAAAGGGTATTTACAAAGATCTTAGAGCCATGAACGCATCAGGAATACACTAGATGCTTTGGCACGCTACAGCTGGGTGGTCAACTTCGACAAGTCCTGTTTGACCCATTCTCAGAGGATGGAATTTTTGAGGATGATCCTCAACAATCGGGTGGCCAGAGTGATTCTTCCACCACGAAAGGTGGGCATTTCATAACTTCCAAAATGCACCCCATATACTTCACACTTGCATGGGGGTTTTCAGCAGGATGCTGGCTGCCTTCGAAGCGGTGTCCTTCGCGCAGTTTCATTTGCGTCGTTCATTGAGATGGTTCACTTAATGTCCCTGGACAGTGTTATTCGCCTTCCACTCCAGGTCTGAATAGACCTCGGCTGGTGGTTAGGCTCCCCCAAGCTTCATCAGCGGAAGTATTTTTTGCCCCCACAATGGCTGATCATCACCACAGATGCCAGTACGTCGGGGTGGGGCGCCCTCTTTGGCACCCAATTTGGGGTCTCTGGTCCCTGAGGGAATCCAGCCTCCACATCAATGTCCTAGAACTCAGTGCCATTTTTTACTAACTGACTTGCCTGGCGTCCGTAGAAGGGATATAGTCCATCAGGGCGGATCCAACATGTTTGGTTCTGCCTAGTGTCAGCCTCCTAGGGCAAGGGTCTATATCCAAGGTGCTGTCCTCCCCCAATGAATCAGACGAGAAAAGGATTTTACGGCAAGTACAAAATACTAATTTTATTCTCTCAACTTTAAAATAGGAGAATTAACAAAGACCCTGGTTATTTTATTTACAGAAAGAATACAGCCGATGTCAATACCACTCCCAGAATTAAAGCAAGAAAAATTGCTTTAACAATTATATAACACCCATTGTACAAAGGAAATATTTAACATGTTTTTTAAAGTGGCATTCTAATTTCATTGACTAGCTTTAAGCATGTAAGCAATTGTAAATAAAGACTACTGCAAATACACTGCGGTCCTGATTTAGCATCTCTCAGAGTTAGGAGCAGATCTTATTTCCTCTTTTGTATACAGGTTTCTCTAGTTACAAAGTACCTCTCTCTGCTCTTAGGCTTTGTCTACACGACATTGGTTTAGGCTATGTTCACACGGCTTAATATTGGACGTATTTCAGTCCGTAATTACGCGCCGGAGTGCGCAAATTACGGCTGGCATACGTCCCAGTCATTACGGTAATCCACAGTTCTCATAGAGAACTATGGATTACGTCTCCTCTCCCTGCTCGGCGTATTCGCCGAGGGGGGAGAGAAGTGACATGTGAATTACGCGCCGCTGGTAATGAAAGTCTATGGGCTAGCGAGGTGCCAGCCCCCCGCTCCCGCCGTGACGGTGTAATTGCGCCCTGCAAATACACCGTGTGAACATAGCCTTACAGTCAGATTTTTCAGCAAATTCAGTATTTAGAATCTGCAAAAATCCAACTGTAAATCATCCAAGTAGACCTCAATAGAAAATCCGAGCTGTGGTCTACAAATCGATATAAAACTTACAATATGTTCTATTGTAGTATGGATGCTCCAGCTTGCAGGCTGTCGCCGTGAAAACCAGATGATTGCAGCTTTCTTTAAAATCACTTCATGTTTATTTTCATGCAATTAAAACATCTTTATGCAGAGTATAGAGGTTGCAGGTATGATACCCATAGGGGAAACAGCACGACGCGTTTCGACTTAGGCAGTCTTAATCATTGTGCAGATAGCTGGCTTAATACCACCACACCCTATATAGGTGGATTTCTGAAAGAGTAACCCTTGCTTTACCAAAGCTATAAAAAAAAAAAAAAAAAAAAAAAAAGAGTATGTTTAATCATTAAATAGAAAATGTCTAAAAACAATTAGAAAAAATATTTTTTACATACATATTTTTTAAACAGTATCTATAGGTATCATGAGGGTCTTACACTTAATAGAAATAGTATAGATCATGGCGTATATTTAAGCCTGTTGGTTGTCTTGTTGCTAATGTGAAAATCCATTTAGCTTCTCTTGTTAGGAGTTTCTGTCTAATATTACCTCCTCTAATAGATTGTGTCATTTTCTCTATTCCTATCACCGTCATAGACGTAGTATCTTGATTTTGAACCTCAACCTTAAACGATCCAACAGTGTATCGTATCTTGCCTAAAGATCCCACTTGTGAATTTAAAAAAGCCATTAGAAAAATATTAGATACAGGAATCAACCTTGGAGCTATTTCTGAGAAAATGGCTAATGATCTATATATTGAAAATCCAATTACACCAATACTACATACTCTACCCAAAATTCATAAAAACATCTTTCCCCCTCCATTAAAGGGGTTGTCTCACTACATTGATGCATCTTACCTCAGTCCTGTTTTCTTGGTTTCACTTTGAATTCAGGGGCGTGTTTACTGGCTTCCACTAGGCTGCAGTAGAAGCAAGGTCTGTAGCTATAGCAACCAGTGCTGGCAGCCTATCAGGAGAGATTGAACAGGTCTGTAGCTATAGTGACCTGAGGAGCTGATGCAGCCCATACAAGAGGGGATATCTAGGAATAGGTAGGACACTGTTAATGGACACATATTGCAAAGTGACTTGTTTTTGCAAGATCTTTAACATAAAAAGCAATCCTTGTAGTGAGACAACCCCTTTAAGACCCATTGTGGCAGGGATAGGTTCACTTATGGAACAACTTGGAGCATGGGTGGATGCCTATCTGCAACCACTTATTTCAGCTATACCCGGTTATCTTAAAGATACAGGACATACTATTTCTGTCCTGGAAAATTTTGTCTGGAATCCACAATCTTTATGGGTATCTTGCGATGTAGAGAGCTTATATCCATCCATGCTGCATGAAACCTCCCTACATGCTCTAAAAAAAATTTGGGATCGATACAGTAATTACACCAATTTTATTAAGGAATTCTTGATTGTTTCAGTACAATTCCTTTTGGAACACAATTATTTTATGTTCGATGGTATTTTTTATCTCCAAAAAAGAGGAGCTTATATGGGGGGGGGCGAAATTTTCGCCCTCATTAGCTAATATTTATATGTGTCTTTGGGAAAGTCAGCTCCTGTTCTCGGAGGATAATTCGTATTCCTCCTATATCAGGTGGTATGGTCGCTTTTTAGACGACCTCCTCCTGATATGGGAGGGACCAGAACGGGACGTAGTACAGTTGATTAACTACATGAATAAAAACTCTATGAACCTATTTTTTACTCATAAAATTCACCCAACCAAAATTGATTTTTTGGATATCACCTTAATAGCTACTGCAGACCAAATGGTGACCATTACTCCTTATCGTAAACCTACAGCGCAAAATACGCTGCTATTAGCAACGTCGTGTCACTCGCCACACGTAATAAAAAATATTCCTGTAGGTGAACTTGTGAGAATAAAAAGAAATACTACAGTACGCTTAGAATACAAAAACAGTCTACTATATCACGATTAAGAGAAAGAGGCTATGGTGATGATATACTAGAAACAGCAAAATTAAAAGTTCAAAATCTGACACGAGAACAACTTTTGAATAATAATAAAATAAAAACACATGATAATACGGTAAAACAGACAATTACATTTTATACCCAGTACTCTCCACAGTACTCTAAAATTGTCAATATTATTAAACGACATTTACAGATTTTGTATAGACACAATAATCTATCTATAATCTTAAGTGAAGGAGTAAATTTTGTTTCTAGAAGAGGACCTACAATTGGCTCTACTTTATCACCAAGCCTCTATCTATCAGAAGACAAGCATCCAAAAAATAATTGGTTACAATTTAAAGGTAGCCATAAATGTGGTCATAAAATCTGCAAAGTATGCAAACATATGCAAAATACAGACCACTTTATGTCCTCTGCTACAAAAAAATATCAGATCAATTCATTAACTATGACAAAAAATGTAGTCTATTTAATAACATGTACTATATGCAACTTGCAATATGTAGGTTGCACTAGTTCACATTTAAAAACTCGAGTTAGACGCCATTTATCGGAATCACATAATCCCATATTGAAAACAGGAATGTCAGCAGTAGCAAAACATTTTATTGAGGTTCATAATCAAGATACTACGTCTATGACGGTGATAGGAATAGAGAAAATAACACAATCTATTAGAGGAGGTAATATTAGACAGAAACTCCTAACAAGAGAAGCTAAATGGACAACCAACAGGCTTAAATATACACCATGATCTATACTATTTGTATTAAGTGTAAGACTCTTATGATACATATAGATACGGTTTTAAAAAATATGTAAAAAATATTTTTTCTAATTGTTTTTAGACACTTTCTATTTACTGATTAAACATACACCTTTTTTTTGTTATAGCTTTGGTAAAGCAAGAGTTAATCTTTCAGAAATCCACCTATATAAGGTGTGGTGATCTGAAGCTAGCTATCTGCACAATGATTAAGACTGCCCAAGTCGAAACGCGTCGTGCTGTTTCCCCTATGGGTATCATACCTGCAACCTCTATACTCTGCATGAAGATGTTTTAATTGCATGAAAATAAACACGAAGTGATTTTAAAGAAAGCTGCAATCATCTGGTTTTCACGGCGACAGCCTGCAAGCTGGAGCATCCATACTACAATTTGCTGCTACTACTCTCCCAGGAAGGAGCTGACTGGGAGTCTCCGTGCTGTGCTTCAATCAAAGTATTTGCCTAAACTCTTTTCATAGTGAGCTAATAGATTTGTTTATAGAATATGTTCTATGGTTCGCAGGAAACTTGCGGATTATAGTACTGTTCAATGTGGACTGGTTGAAAAACCATCTGCAAAATCTTTGCAAAAAAAAAAAACATGGTAAAGAACAAAAACGATTGTTAAATACTGGTCAGGTACAAATTAGAATCCAATCAGTATTTTGTCCTCTGCCGTATGACCAAAGCCTTACAGGCTGAAACAGTGGTTGGGATAATGGTTCACGCTCTGCTGTTTATTATCTTGAAACACAGCTCATTTACATAACTTACTAACAAGTTTTAACCCTTTAGGGTTCTGTAGCCTTGTGCATTACACTACAGAATCAGCTAGGAATAGCAGAGTGGATATGCTAATCACTGCTGTAGAACCACCCATAATCTAACCAGTAAGTGCGATTCTGAAGCTAGCTGTGGCTCTCTGAAACAGAATGGTGAGAACACCCCTTTAAACTCTTGTTTCTCGTTTGTGTACCTGCTCCAGGGTCTCTGCTAGCAGTCATGGTACTAAAGGCAGGTACGGCATTTGAGATATCAGAAAGTGTGCGGCGGGCTGGAGCCATTGGCAAGTGGGGCTTTGGGATATCATAGCCATCATCCTCATCATCCTCTGGCCCGTTGCTGGATGCAGCAGAGCATTCTTCTGCGTTGAGAAGTGAAAACAAAAGTCAATTATGTTATCAGACTAAATTAGTTCTCACATTATTTACCCCTTCAAATGCTTACAGACATCACATTGTTCTCATTTCCAAATCCATGACAATTATTTTGCACTTTTGACAACCAATTTTTAGATACGTGAAGGTTGTGCAATCCTATCTGCTGTTTTCTGTACTGCTTCCTATATATGATTCCTTTTTTTATATGCCTGGGAATGCTGCCTTCTCCTCAGTATTTTACTATGTTTTAGCATATTGGGGGCTTGTGCTTTCTGTAGGAAAATTTAAGCTGAGACGGTTTCTCAGGAATACACAGCATACTCAAAATATTGGCATTCTTCTGTTAAAGAAAGAAAAAAACACAATGATCACTAAAATAACTTTAAACTGACATAAGTAATAATAAATGTATTGAAAATTAACTAAGAAGAAGAATCAGACATTGTTTTTGGATTGTGGTTTCCCTTAACATAATATTTTGTTGCACAACCTTTTGAAGCAATCTCTGCAAACAAATGATTTCTGTAACTCTCAATAACTTCTGCACCTGTCCACAGGTATTTTGGCGTACTCCTTGTGAGCAGACTCCTCCAGCTGTCTCAGGTTTGAAGGGTGCCCTTTCCAGACGGCATATTTCAGCTCCTTTGCTCAAAGCTATTCTCAGATGTTTTGGGTCATTATCCTGCTGGAGGACCCATGACCTGCAACGGAGACCAAGCTTCCCGACATTGGGCAGTACATCCGGCTCCAGAATGCCTTGATAGTCTTGAGATTTCATTGTACCCTGCAGAGATTCAAGAAACCCTGTGCTATATACAGTAAAGCAATCCCAAAACATGACCAAGCCTCCTCCATGTTTCACTGTTAGCACAACGTTCTTTACTTTGTATGCTTAATTTTTGCATCGGTGAACACAGAACTCATGTAACTTGCCAAAAAAGCTTCAGCTTTGCCTCGTCTGTCTAAAGGACATTGTCTCAGAAGTTTTGTGGCTCGTCTAAGCATTTTGGCAAATTCCAGTCTCACTTTATGATTTGCTTTGAACAGCGATTTCTTCTTCGTTCATCTTCCATTTAGTCTACTTTGCAAAGACCGTGATGGATTGTGTGATCCGACACGGATATACCTTGACCTTGAAGTTCACCCCTAATCTCTTAGGAATTTCCTCACCATTCGTATTGTCTGTCTCTTCAATTAGTCATCAACTTTTCTCTTGTGGACATGTCCAGGAAGGTTGGCTACAGTCCCATGGACCTTAAACTTCTGAATAATAAGTGCAACTGTAGCAACAGAAACACCAAACTGTTTAGAGATGGTCTTATGGCCTACACATTTAACATGTTTGACTATAATTTTCTTTGTAATGTCCCGAGACAACTCTCTCTTAGGCTATGTTCACACGGCTTAAAATTGGACGTATTTCAGTCCGTAATTACGCGCCGGAGTGTGCAAATTACGGCTGGAATACGTCCAAGTCATTATGGTAATCCACAGTTCTCACAGAGAACTATGGATTACGTCTCCTCTCCCTGCTCGGCGAATACGCTGAGGGGGGAGATAAGTGACATGCGAATTACCAGCGGCGTATACGCGCCGCTGGTAATGAATGTCTATGGGCCGGCGAGATGCCGCCCCCCCCCCCCCCTCTCCCCCCCCGGCCACGCGGCGTAATTGCGGGCCGTAATTACGACTGCAAATAAGCCGTGTGAACCTAGCCTTAGGCTTCTTTTGGTCCACGATAAGAGTGGTACACACAGTGCTACAAAATACCACAGGGACTACTTCTTACCCTTTCAGACACAGACAGACAGATTACAAGCTTAAAGAAACTTGCGATGCCAATTACAAGACACACCGTAGTTTAACATGTCAATTTATTTTCAATCTTTTGTAGAGGTACCATCATTTTTGTTTTTTTTTCAGTTGAACCACAATTTGAAAGCAATGTCTGATTTTCATTAGTTTATTTTCAGTAAATTTAAATCATCACTTGTGTCCCTTTTGAAGTTATTTCAGTGACTATTGTGTGCTAACAATTTTGTCCATGTGTGTAGACCTGGGCACAGGGAGAAAAATACTGCCCACCCACCTCAGCATAACAGTTAAAGAAGCTTTCCAGTTTACAAAGTCCATTATCATAGACCCTATTTGGAGATACCGAGTTAGATGAGGTGGATCCTCTGTTCAGTACGGTAACTTGTTAGCTATAATGGAGAACAGTTACCAACAGCGTTTCTCAATGTAGAAGACCTGCCCTGTCCTACATTACTTAGACAACCCACTGATTTGAGTTGAAAATGTATACAGGCAGTCCCCGGGTTATGAACTGGATAGGGACTATAGGTTTGTTCTTAAGTTGAAGTTGTATATAAGTCGAAACAGGTACATTTATTAATCCCTTACCGACATTGGATGTATGGATACGTCCTGAATCCGGTAAGGGGCTTTGTAGTGGGTTTGCAGCTAACATCCGGCGGTCACAGCATGGGGAAGGGGGGCCGTACTGTTTCATCCCTTAGACGCCATGGCAAAGATAGACTAACTCCGATTGGGACATCTGCGGTGAGATCGCTGTGTCCCGATCGCTGAACATGGCAGCTGGCAGCCTTCTGAAGGCTTCCATTGCTGCCATGATTTCAAACCGCCATCTTTGTACACCCTAATGCATTTTCTATACAACCATATTAGGTTGTAAAAACAATTTCGCCATCTAGTGGTGAAGCGCCCTAAGGGGAGTCAAAGTTAAAAAAAAAAGTTTTAAAGCTGCTGTGGCATGCTGGCACTTTGTTATTATGGGGTGTGACTCTGTGTGTGATGTCAACATAATGTGATGTCAACGTAAGTCTCCGTTTGTAACTAGGAGACGAATGCAAGTTGGAACATTGTAAGTCGGGGACTGCCTGTAATGTCCAATTTCCCTGCACCGCCAACACAGAAGACATTTAACACTTACTTTTACGTATCTCCACAGGTTACAAGTGATTTCTGACGATGCCCAGGCAGGGGAACACTTATCAGCTTATTGTCAAGGGACCATTCAGTTCTAAAAACTAATAACTGTGCAAAGTGAAGAATTCCCTTTAAGCTCAGCTGGTGGGGAAAAAAAAACAAAAAAACCTACAAATCCTCTGCTTGGTACGGTACGTTTCTTTTTATTTCTGGCTCTATTTCAAGCATGTTTTCCCTGAAAAGCTGTGACTTTTCAGAGTAAACCACACTTCACTGCAATGAGGAAGCTTGTACAGCTATGTCATGCTGCCCACAGTTTGGGTAACATGAAACATCTGATAGATACCCCTTATGCAATCATCAAGCTCCCTTGAAATGAAAAAGCCTTTACCATAACTAACTTTAAAAACTGATTATTCTTCCCAGTATCTTGTCGTGGCTCATTAGAACGCCAACTTTGTGAACGACAATTTCATGAAAGCAGGATAATGCTCCATCTGCGTTTAGTACATGCAGAGGTTCTGGTGAAAGAGTCTAACAAATGGGAAGAAATGATTTAAATGTGCACACAGAAGGTTCAGTGAAAATGAAAACTCTGTGACCCCAAAACATCTTATAGTCTTGCTTTGTCATATAAGCCATTTTGGGAGACATGTATGAAATTTGGTGTGCCAACGCCAAATTTCTTGCACATAATATTGGTCTAAAATGCGCCTGATTTATGAACCCGCTCTACAGCTGTTACGACATTTCTGGCTCAGGTATCACTTTGAAAGTGGTTTACCCATTCCAACTGTAATGCGCTTAGAAATGCCGTAGTGAAGCTATAAATCTATAGCTTCGCTACGGTTCTAGTGCGCCCCACCTCCAAAATCAGGCGCAGTAGAAAGTGCCGCAGGCGCTCTGTAATGCGCCCAATTCTGGCGTACGGGAGCGACTTGAGTGAAGTGAACGGGGTTGCGCTGGATATTGGGCTGAAATGACACCAGGTATCTGGCACAGCCCCATTCATAAATGCCGCCCTTTATGTCTAGTTTAAGCCTTCAAGTCTTACCCGCTTCTCTTCCTGGCTCCATGACAGATGGCGCAGCCTGGCACTGGATGTTGTACATGGTCTCATATGAATCTCTTTCAATCAGCTGTTCACCAGGCCTAAAGGAGAAAGAATAGAAAGGAAAAAAAAAAAAAAAAGTTATCAGTATTTAGCTTAACTTCTACCATAACCTAGGTCACTGCATCTCAGGGATTCAATGTGTGCAGATTGAAAAAAAAAAAACAGATTATCTGCTAACCTCATTCCAGGACTCATCACTTCCACTGGTCTCTTTGTCTCACATTTAGGTACCACAGGGGGAACTACAGGTCGAGAAGATGGGCACATGTACTCCGAATCATCAGCACTTTCTGAATGATCTCCTAATGGAGGTTTTGGCACTGGAAATGGCCTTTAATGTAAGAGGCAAGGAAAAAGAAATACACATGAAACAGGGCCAAGGCTGAAGAAGGTGCAGTCAATCCATAGTGTAATTCATTGTACATGGATTTCCACCTGACTCAATACACTTTCCTGGATGGAATTCAGGGAAAGCTTTTTATTAAAACATCAGTAAGAAAGGGGATAATGAACACTAACAAATTATTCATATTTCCACTAAGGATAGTCTGAGGATTTGGGCATGGGGTAGTATTTCTTAGATACAGCTATTTGATCAAGATTAAAAGCAATTTCCAAAAGCTTAATAGAGGATGTCCGTGGTTGGAAAAACATGTCTGCCTGCTTTCAAAACTTGCACCACAATTGTTAAATGTCTCTGCCTGGTAGTGCAGCTCAGACCTTTTCACTTAAACTGTGCACTACTAGACAACCCAGAGACAGGTGTGAAATAAAGTTGCCATGTATTCTAATTCTGTTCAAAAAAACAACATGATGATACTTGCCTACCAGTCTCCTACTGCTCCAGAGCGCCGTGGAATCCACTTCTTTTCACTTCCGGATTCTAATCCCATGAAGATGGAGAGGCTTGAGCTGTGAGTCTCTCCTATGTCTCGGGACGAGAACCCAGAAGTCAAGAGGAGTGGATTGCCGGGAGTGGTAGAGGATAGCTTGGTAAGTATTAGGATTTTTTGTTTTTTTATGCCCACCCAGGCCCTACTTCTATTAATTATTATTTTTCCTTTTTTAGTGGACGACCCCTTTTATGAATTTCGGAATTAGCAGGCTATCGCAAGACAACAGGAACCTATACAAGACAGAGCCAGCACATAACACCTTAATAGCTTGACAATTAGCAAAAAGAACCCCATTAATAGGTCAATCCAGCAGCTAAAACCTGTGCCAGGCCCAGTCTAGAATCCAATAGTGATCAATTTGGCAAACTGGAAGTGTGCAGCCATTTTCCTCACATAGATTCAAAATGTTTAAAGCAGGCCTGATAAAAGAATCTTTCAGATGCCTAGTAAGCGCAAACATTTATAGTCTAGTCATCTATGACTCTCAAACACATTTTGTGTTCTGCAAATTTATGCACAGCGTAAACCTGCTTAAAAATTTACCAGACTCCTCTCCAAAAAGAACCAAATTCACTACTTCAAAATCATATGTAGCAAGTGAGCATCAACCAGACCACATCCTAAGAAGTCTGTTCTAATCCCAATTCTATACATTAGCGAGGAAGTCTTTTTGACCATGAATAAAAGTCAATTTGAGATAATCCCTGTGCTTCACGTAACGGTGCTCTCCTTAAGGAGAGATCTTCCCTTCCTTCACATAACGGGGCAGACAGGAAAAAATAACATAGAAAAGTATTTGTATAATCATCCCTTCTGAATCCTTATCCCTCTGCAAAGTCTCAAGTTTAATCCTAGCAAATAAGCAGAAACCCTAAAATAGCTTGCATTTGTAGAAACCCCTCAGTGGTACCCAGCCTGGGGAGTTATGACAGATACATAACATGTGCACCATCACAATTCTTTTTAGAAGATTCCCCCCACCCATTCCAACTACTGGCGGACAACAGCAACCTCACCAAGTATTCGTTTTAATTACAAAGTCGCCCCAATAAGGGATTGAAATGCTAGAAGGCCTGTGACTTAGGTGATCCTCATATGTCTCAAAATACAGGGTCAGTATTTCCAGACGGGTTTCTTTAAGTAGAAAAAGTGACAAAGCAAGAAATGGTTATTACTCCTTTAAGACCTTTCAGCTTCTGATATGCTCAGTTGCAATTTCAAATCAATTTCCTTCACTGACATTTCCTGCTTCAGAGCTGAGTCAGGTTTTCCATTTTAATAAGTGAGCTGGATGCAGAAGATTTCTTGGCATTGTATTGTGATATAAGGACATCATAGCAAGAAAGAAGAACAGAAAAACAATGACCACAAGACCCTCTAGTGTTATGAGGCACATATCACCAGCCTAGAGGAAATGCCTCATACATTTAATCCTAGCCATTTTTTTGGGTACAGCTGTATTAGAGGATTCCTATATGTGACTGATCACTACCATTGTAGCTAAGGAACTTTTCCAAAACATGTAAGCAGTTGGGTCTAGGCGACTAGTCAGGTCTCATTTAATCAGTCAGAAAAGTTGGTGCTTTTATTCAAACTCCTTTCTTTCTATGTGGCTATGGAGTTTGCTTTTCAAGTCTTCTGTGCATTGTTAGAAGCAGAAAGATGGTGAGGGGACTTTCATTTTTATCACAGAGGCACCGTAAAGCCTCATAAAAAGTAATCTTTATACAGCGCCAACATATTCCACAGCACTTTACAATGTAGAGGGTGTAAGTACAGACAAAAATGAACAATACGTAGTAGAGAGTTACCAACAGATCACACAGAAGATGTGAGGGTCCTGATCGCAAGAGCTTACAATCTATGTGGGTGAGGTGAAAAGTGCTTGGTCCGGCCACATTTTAGAAATATGGGCTAGTATACATAAAAGTGGATGAACCTGCCACCCAGACAGCACATCTATATACAGACCCTATAGGTGCCATACTGCAGGTTTTATTCCCTCTCAGCCCTTAATTTCAGGTCATACTTTATTTTTTTACTAAAAACGAGTGGTACTAAGAGTTATGTTACCTGGAGGCCAAAGAGTAAATGGCATTGGCGGATGAAGATGGCTTCACTTTGGGATCATCAATATCAAGTCCTGCCAATAGCTCCACACATCCACTCTGTAAAAAACAGGAAAAATCATCAACTGACAAAAATGTATCATTTTAAAAATGGGGAAAGTGAATCATGATATGATCTCCACCAAAAATCCGCATACACAAATAATTTGTAATCACTAGGTTTTCAAATACTCTGAATCAAAAAGTTCACATTTATTGCCCAGTTGTTCTCTACCTTATATGAAATTATATGGTTGGAAGATATTGTTGAAAGCATGAAAACAAATTTGCTATTTGGCCCAAAACAAACTAAATTGAACCATGATTCCCTGTTAAGCAACTAGTTTTCATTTAGTTTAAACTCAGAACTTTATACCCTTTTAATTTCAACAGTCTCCTCATTACTTACTGAACTAGCGTTGTCCAAGCTCTGTGTGCTACCATGACGGTCTACCCTTTTATCATCAACATGTGAAGGCAACGTAAATGGCAGAGAGTGTCGGTTGGTAAGCTCTTTGCTTCCAGTCCAGGGGTCACTGGGATTTAAGCTGGGTGTTGGAGCTTTGGGAACTGAACGAATATGCCAAGGGTCTGGACGATTTGAGGGAACGGGCAGTGGCTTTTCTGCAGGGGTTGAGGGAAGAGGTCTCCTCTGCGGTCTGTTGTCACCCACCATCGACTGTGGTCTGTCTGGGGGTGGAGGTGGTGGAAGATCTCGAAGTGTTGGAGGGACAGGCAACGGTTTGTCTTTGTGATGTAAACTTGTAGAAGCCTACATGAATACATACAAAAAATGTAATTAAAAACGAAATAGAAATAGAAATAGTTTTGCTTCTGAAAACAAATACATGTATGAATTTAAGATTTACTTTAGAGCTAGTTGAAGGACTACAAGGCCCTGGTGGATTTGAAGTTCTCTGCTGCAGCAAGTCTAAACGAGGTGGTACAGGTGGTAGGGCTGATGGTGGAACAAGTGAAAGAGGAGATGGAGGTCTTTCGACCTAGAAGAAAAATTAAAAAAAAATCCAGTATTTTAAAAGTCATACCCAGCTAATGGAAAATCATACCACATATAGAACCCATGTATGGTATTTAAAAATGAAGTATAACCCAAATTACAAAGTATTGGAAATGTGTAAACCAGATAAGACCCCAAATCAAAACACATAAAACCAAAAACATTGGCTAACCTTGGCCCCCGCTAACATAAAAAGAGAATCATTCCCACTGTCGTCATCATCATCTTCATAACATGGAGAAGGTGCCCCATCCAGACAATGTCGTAACATTTCTGCCATACCACCGCCTCTAGGGTCAAAAGGATCCACTACAATAGGTTCCGTTCCTTTTATTTCACAGCGGCAGAAGGGACAACCTTGACCTTCTGACTCCTGACAGAGGGAAGAAAATACAATTTCTGAGCAAATTTCCTATGCAATACAACAGAGGTTCCACAACTGGACAAAAACTGACCTGCCAGGAAGTGAGGCACAGCGTGCACATTAGATGGCCACAGGGTTCAATTTTTACATCTTTATCATTCTCAGCACATATCTTGCAGAGCTGGAAGGTGGAGCCCATTTCACAATACAGCTCGTACTGCTCCTGGAGAAGAGAAGCAAGAATTAGCCCATAATAGCATATAGCTGGTTGTCAGCAAGGTCACCTAACTACTAATGGAAATCAAAGATCCTTTGCCAGGAATACCAGAGTGAATTTAGACTAATTGAGCAGATCTACAGTATCATGGCCAGTTCATAAACAAGAGTGGCTCTGTTTCTGTGAGGCTTGAAGGAAATCTGGTAATTAATCACAGCAAAACTTACCTGAGTAACTTTAATGTGGTCCTGAGGGGTGGGTTCACATAGGCCTGTTAAATCTGGGTTCTGATTTCGTCCATCAGGAAATAAATAGCTGCGGACAAAAAAAAAAATAAAAAAAAAAAAAAAAAAAGGGTTAAACTGATCAGGAGGTGTGGTGAAAATTTCTGTACAGAATTTCATTTCTCTGGAGTTAGATCACCAACTAGGGGGGTTGGAGGGGAAGAGCAGCGACTCTAGGTTCACACCACGTTTCTGCACGGTGTTTAAAAGATCCAATGTCACGGAGCATTGATGTGCTGTGCCTTGCTCATGTGACCATAAAGGGTATGTTCACATGGTGTATTGTGGCACGTACCACAATACGCTGGTGTTTTAGAAATACATGTCGGCCAGTGTGTACTTCTAAAATGCTCTGTGCCGCCTCCCATTAACTTTCAGTTTCCCCGCCACGTCACTTTCTTCTCCAGGCATGTAATACACGTCGTGGAAACCGTTGGGTAATCATAGCTCTCATTGAGAGCTATGAATTGCCGTATTTGCAATCCGTGCTTTGGCAGTATTGAAGCGTATTTATGCTCCGAAATACGGACTGCAAATACGCCGTGTTGACATACCCTTAGTCAATCATTTACCTCATATCTTTGCTATAGACGGTTATTGGCTCACTGTCAGTTGAGCAAGGAACAGGAAGTCACTGCAGTGCGAACAGTGACTTCAGTAAAAAAAAAAAAAAAAATATACAAAAAAAAAAAAAAAAAATAAAAAATCAGCTGTCTGAAAGAGACTGCCAAGCGAGATGTCAGCAGACCTTTAAACGTGGCGCCTGGAAGTTGAAAATTTTTTACATGATCATTCGTTGCTAAAAAACCATGCTTTTTACACACATTTTAGTTGTCAGAATATGTAACACCCACACAGCAAAAGGAGTTGTCAAGCCTGAAGAGTCTGTATACAGTGTGACAACTTGTCAGTGGGGTTTTAATTTTCCCACTTCTGTATAAAAGCCAGCGGGGAAAACAACTAGATCTACCAGTGTAGGCTTTCAGATCTATTTGCACAATTTACAAAATAGCCACCACGGATTTAGAGTCAACCAAAACACTTAGCATTCATTACACCTTGAGTTGATGTAGTGAATGCTGAAAATGCATCAGATCAGAACAAACATTATGAAGCTATACGCGTATAATATTGCTCTTACAAGCCTTCCCGGAACCCATCAATCAGAGCCTGGAATAGAGGTTTGTTGTGTGGAATGGTCTGTAAAATGTTGCCATCCCCCGTAACATATCCAATTGCCCACTGACCAAGTCTTGTGCAGCTCAGGCGAAAAATGTAACTAAAAGAGAAAAATGGAAAAATGAGTTATTGCTTTATCAATATAACGTCAAAGAGATACAGATAAATGGGGCCTCTCTGGCAAGGCTCGATGTGCGGAAAAATGAGGGGTAACATTTAGGGGGCAAGTTCCACTGTGGAACCAGTAAACCATGAATACTGTTTTCCAGCCTTCGAGAAAAATCTAAAGTCTAAGAAAAACGGACAGAGGCAGCTTGACTTGGCTCCTTGAGTTATTCTCACTTTATTGATGAGTGTTAAACATGTAGGCGAAGGTAAATAACGACTATTACCACACAGGATCGGAGTCCAACTTTAAAAGGAAGCAAAATTAAAACAGCAAACACCCTGCATTTGTACACAAGCCACCAGAGTTCTCTTTTCTCTGACTCTAGCAACTATGCCTGGGATGCTGATGCCATTTGTTATCAGCCAGACAGAGCTTGTTTATGTTACTTACTGACAAAAATGTAACCCTTTAGAGCTCTGCAGCCTTGTGTGCACTTTTGTTTAGACCCTTCTATTACTACTGTCCCCGTAACAGCCTCAGAGAGGCAATCACTGGTGTAGAACCACCCACAGTCGGAACAGGAAGTAGGAGCTTGGAGCTGGCTGTGACTCTGTGAAACAATATGGTAAGACAACCTCTTTAGAGATTGGCCTTTTTCTCCCTGCCTTCCAAGGACCAGATTGCGGCAGATGTACTTCTTAACGGTATTGTTTCATATAAATGTACTGTGAAACCTCCACAAAATTCTTTGTGGGGTGTAATGAAGAAAAAAAAAAAACAAACAAACAAAGAAAAACCTACAACTGCACCATTGTTGTAAGGGCTTTTGTTTTATTTCGGAGTTCACTGTTCAATATAAGCATCATGCTGTCTGTATTCTGCAGGTCGGTATGATTCTGTTGGTACCAATTTTATATAGTTTTCATTATGTTTTAATACTTTCAAACAATAAAACATACAAAATGTGTTGCGCATGGTCATTTCTTAGGCCAATAACTTTTTTTTCCCCTCCAGTCGAGCTATGTAATGGTTCATTTTTTTGCTTGGTGAGGTCTAATTTTTATCAATACCAGTTTGGAGTATATACATCTTTTTATCCTTTTTATTCCATTTTTACTGGAAGGCAAAATGAAAAAAAAAAAAAAAAACCACAACAATTTTGACATTGCGGGATCATCATTTTGTAAATGGAAAATTTCTTTAAACTTCGTTTATGTTAACATTTAGTCGTATATACAGTATTACTGCAGCATGTAGGGTTATCATGGCAGCCACAGAAGCCTTTATTAGGCCACCAGGTGTCATGGCACCTAATGAATACATTGCAGGGGTCTGATTGGGAGCCGCAACACCCTGTAGCCCCACTGCGTATTTAGAGACTACACTCCCGTTTACTGTGGCATCTAAATAGTCAAATAGCTGGGATTGGAGCAGTCTTTGATCCCGGATGACAGTGGTTTATAACAGCCGGAATCATCTGTGCATGGAGCAGACTCAGCTGTGCTATGGGGTCGAAATATTAAACAAGCTAGAACTGCTTTCCACGGCAGATTTTTAGTCTCTGTAGTAAAGATAGAAACATTGTTGTCCGGGCTTTTAGGAACCTGCATGTTAATTAGCCAGCAAAGTCCAATTTACCTTCAGAGGTTTCCTGTGTTCCTGTTCACCCCTCACTGATTGACATTAGGAGCAGCGGGGCAAGGGCAGAAACAATTAATTTGAGCAATCTATGATTGTCACATCCTGAGCCTTTCCAGTCAGAGTTGGGGCTTGTTCACACGGAATTTTCACTCCGTGTTACAAGCGCTTTGTAGATCCGTCTTGGGGATCGACAGCGGACCCCAAGATGGATCTAACAATTAGCACTGACTTTATCACTCTCGCTATTAGGAAGACGCAGAATTGACATGCAATTCTTATCAAGACGGACCCGAGCGGCGGTATTGAAACCCGCAGCGGCGATCTCTCATCTGAACGCCGCTGAGTCTTCCTAAGGCTATGTTCACACGGCTTAACTGCGGGGCGTAATTCCGCCCCGCAATTACGCCGTGTGGCCGGGGGCGGGAGCGGGGGAGCGAGCGGGGGGCCGGCACTTTGCCGGCCCATAGACAGTCATTGCTAGCGGCGCGTATACGCCGCTAGAAAGTGACATGTCAATTATCTCCCCGCCCGGCGTATTCGCCGAGCAGGGAGAGGAGCCGTAATGCATAGTTCTCGATGAGAACTGTGCATTACCGTAGTTACTGGGACAGATTCAGCCCGTAATTGGCGCACTTCGGCGCGTAATTACGGACTGAATTACGTCCCAGAATAAGCCGTGTGAACATAGCCTAATAGTGAGCAGTGATAAATTCACTCACAGATTCTCTTGGAAAAATACAAGTGCAGTTGTTTGAGCCAAATCCAGAAGTGGATCAAGAAGGAAGGAGACATATAAGTCCTTAATTTTATTTGATATTCCTTTTTGATCCACTTAAAGTGTGTGAAAAACCTTGAAAAGGTGGCATATATGCTTAAACAACTTATCAAAATAAATATTTTTCCAGTCACTCGTAAGAAAATATTCTGCATAAAAAAAAAAATAAAAAAAAATTCGCTAAGAGCAAAATGGATAAATACCCATCGACCCATGGCAAGATTCCAAAGGGAAAAGCTAATCTTGTTAGATATAATCAGTTTTTTCTGGACTGAGCTCTCTGGCCATGGTGATGTCACTCCCTGATCTCTTGACTAATCAAATAAGTTAAGGTCTGGTATGCAGGTAATCATAGAAACCTGTGTGCACTCAGAGAACATAGAATGTCTTATCTCATGACTGAAGTAAAATAAACAAAGCAATACATTTAGAAATTCTTCAATTAACAGTTCCTTCATGTTGAAAGCTAATCTTTGTAGTGAGAAAACACTTAAGTCACCTTGTGTGCATACAGTAGAATTTTCATCTTTATGCAATTGATGGGGAGTTTTTAACCCTTTGAGGTCTCTTAATGTTAGTCACAAGTTAAAAAGGGGTGTCCAGCAAACAAAAAAAAATATTTTTAAATGGGTTCCAGGTGAGTTAAAAAAAAGGAAAAAGTTCCCCACTGCTCCAGAGCTCCCAGTGATCTGCTCCTCTTCACTTCAGAGTTCTTGGCCTAACACACAGGAGAAGCTCACGCTCTGCTCACTTGCCAAGGAGCACAGGCCTGTGTGTGTCAGGACAAGAACCCAGAAGTAAAAAGGTTCTCTGGAAAGCTCCGGAGCAGCAGTGGCAATGGACCTGTAAATGAAAGTATAACCTTCTTTTTCGTCATTTTCATCCCCACCATGTAAGAATAAATTTTCTTTGCATGTAATGGAGTTTTAATGTACGAACCTCCCAGGCTTGTGAATAAATTTCTGAAGTCGAGCTTTAACTTCATCATAAGTCAGGAAAGCCATGTAACCCGGATGAGTCACTGCCAGGCTATTCCAGTTCCTGAGAAGGGAAGACCACGGCTGTAGGAATAAGAAAAAGCAATAGTCACTGAATAGAATCATTGCTTAGAGCCAGTGACTGCACTCACATTAGATCAAATGCAATCCGTACAAAGAAACCAAGCAGTAAGCTAAAAAAACACATTTTTTATTAAAGGGGTTGTCCCATCTCGTAACCTAAATGTTCGAGGCCAGCTTGTAGCTCAATACGAGCTGGCCTTAAAGTGGGGAGATGGCCACACTTGCACAGTTCTCCCCATTTAATGTGGTGGGAGTTCTAAAAATGCCGAGCGACGAAGATGGCCTCAGATACAGAGGCTACAAGAAGGTAAAAAAAATAAACATTAAAGGGGTTTTGCCACGATGTAATGTTGACATGGGACAAAATGGATAATCACTTTTCTAAATATATGTGATTACAAAAAGTGAAGCCTCTGAGAGCTGCGGAATGACTAAGATGCCCTTAGTTTCCTGACAGTTTACATTAGACAAGACCAGGACACTGACAGGAGCTGATCTGGCCGCGCTTGTGTTGTCTGCACTTCTTATCTGATGACAGGGGACATGAATGAGCTTGCAAGGGACTGGGGAGAAAAAGCAGTGAATGAGCCTGTGTCTTTTGTATAGAGAATCCACTGGTTGTAATGTATTTGAGTAAACATTGCAGACGCTCCCTGCTCCCTGGCTCTCTTAGCCCCCTTCCCTCTCCTCCGTGACTCAGCATGCTAAGTTAATCTTCTCTCCTCAGCAGATAAGAGGTAAGGAACTCACTTCCTGGCAAAACCAAGGGGGAAAAAAACATACCTGAAAAAGTCGAGTGAAGATGTCAAATTCAAAAACAGAGATATAATCGTTGCATGTGAGGTCGATGGTGGATTTTTTAGAGCCATGGCTTCCAGACCAGAAGAAATAGGGTGGACATCGTGCAGGGCATGTCTGAATATTTTCCAAGGGACGATAGTTCTTTAAGAAAAAGTTAAGAGATTTGGTTGAATCTCTCCTACTGTACACACAAGTTACCTTACAAATATATACTTTCTGCGTCTTCCTTCTAAGCATTTCCACTATGCATTTTAAGAAACTAAAGTATGGCATATCATGCTTAGTATCAAATGTCTAAATGTAGGACATATATGTACTACAAGGGTGATATTGTTGTGCATTTCATGTAACCTGGATTTGAATGAATGGCATGTGCATGTCCAACTTTTGTTACCCTCCCCTTTTGGGAGAACATGGTCCAAAATTTGCTTGCTCAGTTCATTTTGAGGAATCAGCAAGCAAGACTCACATTTATGACCATAGATGTTTGATAGATATAAGTCCCTTCTGTCTTGGAAAAATGGCCCACTCATCTCCAGTCCTTGTTGGAAATTACCTAAATGTTTTAGCTAGGAATACCCTGGCTTCACACGAGTGTATCATGGGCCTGTGCAAGAGATGTATATTTATCACCAAGTATCTGGTTTTAAAGGCACATTACCACCAAAAAAACAAAAACAAAAAAAAAAAACCCAAATATTGGGTTTAATCATCAACACTCCTTTCTGGTGGAAGCATCCATTTAAAGTCAGGAAAGCCTTTATCAAAGTCTTTTGTGGGAAAGGAATTTCTGCTCCCCCAAGATACAATCAGATTCAGTACATGGTTTAAAACAGGAGTCTTATGTACAAAATTAGTTTTTTTTTTTTTGTACTTACAGTAAAATCCTTTTCTTGTCCGATTCATTGTGGGACACAGCACCTTGGGTATAGGCCCTTGCCCTAGGAGGCTGACACTAGGGTGTGAACTGTCCCTCCCAATGAATCGGACGAGAAAATTTTTTTTGTAGTAGGCACAAAAATCCAAATTTCTCCTCAATATTATTGGGGGACAGCACCTTGGGATGTCCAAGAGCAGTCCCAGAGGGTGGGAGACAAAACAGCTAGACAATTCATCAGCAGTGGCAGCCGGCAGCAGGTTAGCACACTGTTGCCTGAAGCACCTTATGGCCCAGGTATGGAGTTGGTAGAAAAAGTATGGACCGAAGGCCAGGTGGCAGCTTTGCAAACCTGTAAAGCTGAAGCTTGATGCCGAACCGCCCAGGAGGAAGCAACTGCTCGAGTGAGCAGTGACCCAAAACGGAAGGGGTTTCCCCCTTGACCAATAATCTTCCAAAATTGCAGACCAGATGTTGCTGGCAATGGCAGCCTTGGAGGCCACCAAGCCCCTGCACAGACCCCCTGCAATGATAGAGAGTCCCAGAGCAGCTAAATGACTCAGTAGCTGAGAGGTAAACCCAAATGACTCTGACAATGAATAAGCAAAGCAACGACCACTCAAGGGTGAGAGGGCGAGGGGCAAAGAGAGGGAAGAACTATGTCCTCATTGATATGAAACCACCTTAGGGAGAAACAAAGGAACAGGACGTAGGACAACCTTGTACTTATGTAGAAACAAGAAAAAGGATTTACACAATAGGGCCGCCAGTTCAGGCCACTTTCCATGAAAGTAAACATAGGGACACTTCCCGTATCAACTGGTGAAGACTGCATGACCTTGCAAAAAGGTTTTAACCTTCTAGCGGGAGGCTAACCTGCGCCAAAACAGAACTGAGAGGGCAGAAATCTGACATCTCAGCAGGGCTGTGGAGTCGTTGCCCATTTTGCAGGAGTCGGAAAAAATGGACCGACTCCCAAAATATATAATAAACTGGTACAGTTAGTTCAATGCAGTTCCAAAAGCAAAGGGAATGGAGTCTTGCCAGTGCTACTGCTCCCATATCTTCAGCCTCATCAGATGAGGAATTTAATTTTGAAAAGTATTTGGATGGCATGGAGCAGGCAAAGTGTTACCGCAGGGGAAAAAGATTCCACTCTCATAGCAAACAGATTGACCATATTTCAGCAGAATTTTCCACTTTCAAAGAATCAGAAGAGTTCAACCATTCATCAGACCTGACTGTGCATGAGATTATTAGAGATGTTGCTCCTGTGGTCACTGCTCTGCCACCAACCTAAGTTAGTGTAGAAAGGCCATTCTCTAGCCTGGAAATAATGAGATTAGATTTGAGGTCCCCTATGAAGGAGGAACTGATAGAGGCAATACTATTTCTCAGAACAAATTCATAAACTCCACAAATGTTATTCAGTACGTTTTTGTTGAAAACCGTTTTTTCCCCACTTGCAGTAGCCTTTTGCATATTTACATTTTTTTTTTTTTTTTTAATAGTCGTGTGTTCTAAAGTCATATCCAATAAATATATTTTACACCGACAAGCAAAAGGGTAACAAAATGTTGTACTTTTGACTTCCAGGCTCCAAATCTCACGATCCACAACAGCTTTGAATGTGAGACTACCATTATTTTATAGACAATCATCTTGGCCATCTCATACATAACTTTGATCTGCAACTATTTAGCATCTGCTTAGTCATGCAGATTCTTGTCATGTAACTTCATTGTTACTGTTTTGCTACAGGTAGTGGGACAATGTTTTTCTTCTTGTATACTACAAATTACAACCTGTCCTCACATTCCCTAATAGCTCAGTGGGTTATTAGGCTGATTCCCAAGCGAATAGTCACTGGTTTGGGTATCCATGAAGAAGGTTTTCCAAGCTCATCGATAGCGGTGGGCGAAATTGCCAAACTGCATCATGTAAGGCAATGACAGCTAGAGGAATATGAAATGAAGTCCGTCCATCCATTACAAAGCCCAGAGGTTGACGTCCAGGCAAAATATCAGTCAACAAGTTGGCTTAGAACAAGGTCTGTCAGTTCTAACGCGTATGTTTCATAAGAGTGAGATCACAGACGTCCATACAAGCACCATGCAACACGCATTAAACTGGTCTGGAACGATGGTCCGAAAAAACTGAAGAAGCCTCGACTCCAATGTCATCATAAGAAGTTTTGGCTCGAGTTTTCAAAAAAAGTACAAAAAATGGAAGATTAGAAACAGGTGATTTGTAGCAATGAGATGAAAGTTAATAAACCGAGTTCCGATGGGGAAAATGGGTCTGGAAGAATCAAGTGAAAAGGGGGCTAATGGATCGAGAAATTGAAGAAACGAGCAAGTTCGGTGGCGGAAGCCTGACAAGATGGGGTTGCTTGACAGCCAAAGGCGTTGGATACTACAGAACTAAGCAGATGCTTTGTCAAATTTATGTATAAGATAGGTAAGAGGATTGTCTGTAAAATGATGGTAGTCTCATATTTAAAGCTGTAGTGGATGGCAAGATATCAAAGTCACAAGCTCAGAACATTGTTACCATTTTGCTTGTCAGTGTATATTCTACCTAAATTGCCTGAGTACTGTATCATAAGGTGATAAAAAGTCCAATGTTACCATTTCACTACAGTAAAGTTATCACTTAAACATGCATCATGTATGAAGGAATCAGGAGTCCGAGTCAGGGAAATTAAGGAGTCGCAGCTTTGGCTTACCGACTCCACAGCCCTGCATCTCAGTGAGGAAAGGCCGAACCCCAGGCCTGACTGCAGGAAAGACCGCATCCTTGGAGTAGAGCATACCAAGGCTTGAAATTCCTGGGACTCAGCTGAGACAAAAAATGCCTTCCATGTATGGTAATAGGTCGGGTGAATTGAGGCTTGTGTGCTCGAATCATGGTCCGGATAACCGAATCCGACAAACCCCAAGATTTGAATATCGCAATTTCAATAGCCACGCCGTCAAATACAGCCACAGTAAATCAGGATGAAACAGCAGACCCTGAGAAAGGAGGTCTGGCCGTAAAGAAAATGGCCAAGGATCCTCTGCAAACAAGGCGACGATATCCGTGTACCAGGACCTGCAAGGCCAATCTGGGTTGACGAGAATGGCTGGTACCCTCTCGGAAGTAGGGGCAAGAGCAGAAAGAGATAGAGCAGTGCAAACCGACAACAAGGTAGAACCAGCACGTCTGTTACGAGAGCCAGGGCATCCTTGGCCCTGGATACATAAGTCAGGAGTTGATGATCGAGGCAAGACGCAAACAGATCGACGTCTGGTGTGCCCCATATCTGGCAAAGATGGTGAAAAACCTCTGGTAGAAGAGCCCACTCCCAGGGATTGACTGTTGCTCGACGGAGATAAGCCAACCAGTTTTCCACCCCTGGAATAAAAATTGCTGACAAAGCTGGTACAGGCTGCTTCGTCCCAGCTAAGGATCCTTGAAGCTTCCAGAAAAGCCACCCGGCTCCTGGTGCCACCCTGATGATTTAGATAGGCTACTGCCGTGGTGTTATCGGACTGAATCGGAATTGGGTGACCCTGAATGAGAGGGGACCAATGCGAAAGTGCTAGGAAAATGGCTCTGAGTTCTAGAACATTGATTTGAAGACTGATTTCCCTGAGAGACCCCGATTCGTCTTGGTGCCGAAGACAGCGCCCCACTCCGATGTACTGGAGTCTGTGGTGATGATCACCCATTGCGGGGACAGAAACGACTTCCCCTAATGTAACGCAGGCGAGACTAGCCTCCAGCCAAGGTTGACTCAGACCTGGGATGGAAGGCAAATCACACTGTCCAGGGACTTTGGAAACCCATCCCAACGAGACAGGATTGCCTGCTGCAGAAGGCGAGAATGAAACTGTGCGAAGGGCATAGCCTCAAAAGGCAGTCACCATATTGCCGAGAACCCGCAAGCAAGTGTGAAGAGTATATGGGGTGCGCTTCCCAAATAAATAAATGCCTGACCGTAATTACTGGATCTTCCCTAGTGGAAGAAACACTCTGGCCACCCAAGTGTCGAGAACCATCCCTAGAAACTCAATTCTCCAAGACTGGATCAGACAGGATTTGTTGAAGCTGTTTATCCAACTGAGGCGCACCAAGGTGTCTAGAGTGGTCTTGATGCTGTCCAGGCAGGCACATCACGACAGAGCCTTCACTAGAAGGTTGTCCAGGTAGGGAATAACGGTCACTCCCCTGGTGCGAAGAATTGCTATTAGGGTTCCAGTACGTTTGAGAAGACCCTTGGTGCAGTTGCGAGGCCGAACAGCAGAGCACTGAACTGAAAATCCTGTGAATCTACTGTGAAACGCAGGAACCAAAGGTGAACCTGGGCAACTGGAACGTGCAGGTAAGCGTCCTCTATGTCTATAGCGGAAAGAAACTCGTTCTGTTCCAGACCAGCGACTGGAGCGACTCCATGCAGAAACCGGGAACTTGCACATACTGGTTGAGCTCCTTGAGGTCCAACACTAGTATTACTAAGCCATCTTTCTTGGGGACCAGAAAAAGGTTTGAATTAAAACCTTTAAAACGCTTGGACTCGGGAACCGGCGTGATTACCCTTTGAGGGAAGAGTGTGTGGATTGCCTGAAAAAAATAATGACGCTCAAGCCAGTGAAACGGGCGGGGAAGAAAGACTCCCCTGTGGCCTCTGAAATGATCTCATCCAAACGCTTCCCAAAAAGCTTGCCACCAGAGAACAGAAGCGCAACCAGTAATTTCTTGGAGGCTGAATTCGCCAAGCAAGATTTTAACCAGAGAAAGCAGCGAATGGCCACTGCATTGGCTGATGCGAGAGAAGTCTCACACAGGAATTTTTCGGCACCCGCAAGCTGGGAAGCAAGATGCAACATCTCCTCTGTAGAGGCTCCAGCCGATAATCCTTGCTGCAGCTGTTTTGATCAGACCATGCAGGCCTTGTTGACTCAAGAAGAAACCAATGCAGGTCGCCCCAGCCACCTCGAAAGTGGTTTTACAAAAAAGGTCAAGACGCCAGTCAGTGTTGTCACTAAGGACTGCTGCATCCGAGACTGGGATGGCTGTGGACTTCATGAGTCGGGTGCCTCAGTCATCCAGCAATGGGACCCGTGGCCACTTTGTCACGGATTTCTCAGGGAAAAAAAAAAAAAAAAAAAAAAAGAGTATTAAGCAGTCCGATAGGAAACAAATGCCTGTCAGGATGTTTCCACTCCCTAGCAACCAGTCAGAATTAGAGGTGACCCCACTTGAAGAAGCCGTATCCAGGCATGGAGCTTCTATCTCTGTCCATTGTTTGTCTGGAGACGGTGGAGAGAAATCTAACCCTCTGACGCGAACCCTCTGTACGGGCTGCACCAGGCGCCGAACCCTGGGAGGTGTTAGCCTGGGCCGCAAGCAGAGACCCTCGATGGCCTAAGCTATAACCTTGGACCTGGCTCATTCAGTGGCCACCAACTCCTAGCTGGTGGAGTCGGGCCCCGCAGCGGTCGGTTGAGGAGCTATGCAAAGGGGACAAACGGCACTGGGCTGGCCACAAGTAAACTTCTCGTGGCAACGGGCGCAGGTGAAATATGACACCACTGCTTTGGATGCGTGCTACTTTGACCCTTCATCCTTGGAAAGAGACATAGCTGCAAAGTGAGCGAGGCGGGATAGATGGCCCAAACTTACTGATGCTGTGTCCTCCACGGAAGTCCGGAGAAGTGCAGCAAGCAGCAGGTTTGAGAACTGGCGATTAGGCTCATCCTCCAACACAAGCCTGGAACCAACTGGGCGGCCCCCGGGGCGGAACAAAATTGAAATTAGGGCAACCATGCGGTACCACAGGCCGCGGTCACAAACAGGCGCTGCAGGCCAGGCCTGCCTTGCTGTCTAGCGCTGGCTAGGGGCAAGCAGGAGGAACGTGCTCCCGACCTTCGCAAGACCCCCTCAGGCTGGTATAAATGCCGCAGGAAAACAGAATTCCTGTGGCCCTCCAACTCCATAAAGAAATAGAAAACTACCCACAAACGGAGGAATTCGGAGTATTCAACTATCCGAAGTTGGCGGCCGTCGCGGCACCACCCCGTTGGTACCATGCACCCGAAGGTGAGGCTACTGAAATCTGACTAAAATAGGCTGAAGGTGGCAGGTGGGAACGGGTGAGCAGCCTAAAGGAAGATCAGCCAGCTAAAGAACAGACTGGTTTTCGGACACCCTCAGGGTGAACAACGTCACGGTGAAAATACGTGCCGAGGACCCCCGGATAGGCGAGAACAAGAGGCTCTATCACACTCCAATAGGTGAGATCCAGGCGCTTGATCACCAACTGATAGGCGAGAGCCAGGAGCTCGATCACTACCTGCAAGTAAACAAAAAAAAATAAATTTATCAGAGCTGCAAAGCATCGTCTGCCTCCTACAGACACTAGTCTGAAAACGGATTAGCCAGGCGTCAGCAGGAGGGATATAGTCCATCTAGGCGAGCCCAACCTGTTTGGTCCACCTAGTGTCAGCCTCCTGGGACAAAGGCTTATACCCAAGGTGCTGTGTCCCTCAGTGATATTGACAAGAATATGAAATACTCTTGCATGAAACTAGCTACGGGTTCAGAAGGAGAAGTAAAATGTAAAGACATAATTGGGAAAGATAAAATAAAGTTTAAGGAGAAGAACCTGTTGAGTCATCGGGAAATAAGTGAAATGCAATTCAGAGTCATAAGCAGAGGATATACTTATATCAATGATTGTTCTGCAGAAAAGTTAATTCTAACTCATCTTACAAAAACAGCCAGTCAGTTACAAAGTGGAAAAACTTGATACACGAGCTGCTCGCTCGTTGTATAAAATCTTTCAACATTTTCTGTATTTTTACTATAAAACATATTTAGATCCTGTCAATGACAAGACAAAAGGTGCTAGATAGAAAGGCTACAGTCTAGTTTTTTTCTACGTAAGGTAACCTAAACTATGACCTTAGCCAGTGAGGAAATACATACAAATAAAATGTGTTGAACACTTCTAATATAGCAAAAAAATATAATTTTTAATGCAAAAGTTACTACACATAAGCGGTCACTCGTTACTGGAAACTGAAGTTCTGGGAATCTTCTTCTTTATAGGCTATGTTCACACGGCTTAATTGCGGGGCGTAATTATGCCCCGCAATTATGCCGTGTGGACGGGGGCGGGAGGCTGGCACCTCGCCAGCCCATAGATTATCATTACTAGCGGCGCGTATACGCCGCTAGTAAATGACATGTCACTTATCTCCCCCCGCAGTGGATTCGGCCAGCGGGGGAAAGGAGACGTAATCCATAGTTCTCTATGAGAACTGTGGATTACCGTAATGACTGGGCCGTATTTCAGCCCGTAATTCGCGCAGTACGCCGTGAATTACGGGCTGAAATACGTGCCCAAATAAGCCGTGTGAACAGGGCTTAGGGGTATTTCAGACACCCAACTCACCAAGGGTATCCTATTTCTGCTATAGAGCTGATGAAATGTTACACAATACTGTCCACAAAACAAGGATGCAATCTGATAAAACCCATACTTTTCTCCAAAAGCTTTTCTCCAGAATTCAGCAGCATCTGCTTTTGTGATCCGGAAAGTATCTCCTTGGAACAATCCATTGGGGAATATCCCTTTAAGTTCTGCAAGCATGTGACTGAAGATGAGGGACAATTTGGTCAAGTTCCGCCTAGAAGGTAGAAAGATGGGGAAAAAAAAAAAAGTTTAAAAAAGGTATACATACGGTAATAACGTCTTTTGCAGTACAGTAGATTTTGGCCTAGACTTTGAGACAATTTAGCGGCTATAGAGTTAAGTCCAGTGTAGCAGGAAGTGTCAGTAACACAGTGTCTGTGGAAAAAAGTTAACCCAGTTGCAAGTATTTCCTCTTTAGAGATGCAAATACTGTCACAACCTCTGACACCTTAGCACCATCTCTGGGACTTACTCTTAAAATTGTATGCAGATTCTCACTACTGCAAGTGGGCACCGCACAAAAGCCTTTGGCTTGTACAAAACCTGCAGAAGACAGAGCCGGGCATCATAAGACTCTGGTGGAAGTGATCGCTCAATTAAGAATTCCTTCCTCCGAGATCGATGTCTGTTCTTCCAAGTTTTTCTCTTTATATACAGAGACATTAACTTGGACAATAGACTAGCCAAGCAAACAAATTCCTTATCTATCAACATGACAGACCAAAACAGCCCCAGACTACTTTTACCATAGCCTTATACTAGTGCATGGATGATTAAACCAGTCATAGTCAAACACATTTCTAACACCCAAGTACATGATCTCTTCACACAGAACAGTTCAGCATGCCGCATAAAGAGTGCATTAGAATGGAGCCCATGGCAAGCCCTCTCCAAATAAAGAAAGGCCTTCCCTTAAAAGTGTTAGGAATTGACAGCCCCCATTCACCAGGGCTTAGTTTGCTCTTGGTTCCTACCTGAGCTGCCACTCTGTGTCCACCTGAAGCTGAAGTTTGCCTCTACAGACAGGGAACCAAGGCTGCCAGCATATAAGGAACCTTAATGCCAAAGTACCACCACTGAATGGGATCCCATTTCTAATAAGTCCAGTCACCCCAGGGTCTGCACTCCTTGGATACTTGTATCTCAGTCCTTCACACTACACGGCCAGAATTGCTTCAGTGAAGAGACTTGGGTCACCAATGGCCAGTAGTAAGGTCAACCTGCGTAACCCAATGTTCCCACCGTGTGTTTTTATCTAACAATCCATAATCGCGGCACTTCCTAAATGGAATTAAGAATTAGCCATCAACCTCAGAAACAATCAACTTTGGAAAAGCCTTCTTTAGCCTGGGATTGAAGGGAGATTTGAGGTTGAACTGATGAATATTTTGCACGGCTCAAAGCGGAGACATTCATCATCTTTTTACTTTTTAGATAAGAAGTGCAAGATAATGCAGAATCTCGTGACCAGAGACGACGACTAAGAAGAGATAATCAATTCAACATCTCGGTGATCAAAGAGACTTTGGTAGAGGCATTTAGTTTTTGGGTGGACCGTCGTCAGTTAGGCAGTGTATGGACATCTAAATAGCCAAACTCTGATAAGCATGCACCTTCCAGGTCTGGAAACAGGGGGGTTTAAACAAATTCAAATCTAGTTGAACCTTAACCAAACTGAACAAACTTTAGTAGAGAATGTGTAAAATGTTCTTTCCTGTTTCCTGCCTCTATGAACCACTACCACTCTAGAGTCACGATTCTGATGCCATAAAAAGGTCATGGACCAGTCGCAACAAGGTGTGTGCAGTTAAATTACTTAAATGGACTATGAACAACCTGTCGAGATCATGACATCAGAGTTGGCATCAAACAAAGGCTGGGAGCAGAGTAACGCTGGCTATATACCCGAAATAGCTTCTGGCCAACAATGATTCCACCAACCACATGCACACTCGGCCAAGCTCACATGTTCTCTGAATGGCGAGAAAGCTGCTATCTTTCCCCTCTTCAACAGCATATAGCTGAGAACACATGGATCAGAGAGTGGAAATTTAATTGCCTAATCCTCTTCTCCCTCATCATTATCTCAAGGGGAAGCACCAACCACTGAAGTGTATTTACCCGAGACTAAGATTTAACTTTTCAAGTACATAATAAAAGCTGAGGAACAAAATCCCTAGAAAGTCCATAACCCAGCTTTAACTGCTTATCCAACAAAATAATGGTATCCGCCCTGACAAGGGCAACCCAGGCAGAATCCTAGGCTATAACGTCCCAGTAAATCCCTAATCTTTATATTTATGATACAAAGAATACTACCAGTATCAATGACTCAAGGACCATCATGAACATCAGAGTGAAATTACATTTACCGTATATACTCGAGTATAAGCAGAGTTTTTCAGCACAAAAATGTGCTGAGAAATCTCCCCTCGGGTTATAGCCCGAGTCACTGTCAGCACTCGAGCGCTGCGACGGCCCAGGCGCCGGCAGGGACACTTCAGTTATATGCGACTCCTCAGGGAGCGCATATAACTGAAGGCCGAGTGAGCCGACAGTGTCCGGTCGCTGCAGTGGCCCGGGCACTGTCCGTGATCCCTTCACCTATATGCGACTGCCGGCCGTCCGGAGTTTCCGGCTTAGGCAGCGTGTGTCATCACGCTGTGTGCGCGTCTTGATGACATCACCCTGCCTGTGAGGCCATATACCTGCCTACTACCTGCGTATGGGGCCATATACTTGCCTATAATCTGCCTATAGGGGACATATACCTGCCTATTACATTCATATGGGGCCATATACTTGCCTATAATCTGCCTATAGGGGACATATACCTGCCTATTACATTCATATGGGGCCATATACTTGCCTATAATCTGCCTATAGGGGACATATACCTGCCTATTACAGTCATATGGGGCCATATACTTGCCTATAATCTGCCTATAGGGGACATATACCTGCCTAGTACATTCATATGGGGCCTACTACCTGCCTATTGGGACATATAACTACCTATAGCCTGCCTATGGGGCCTACTACCTGCCTATTGGGACATATAACTGCCTATAGCCTGCCTATGGGGCCTACTACCTGCGTATGGGGCCATATACTTGCCTATAATCTGCCTATGGGGGCCATATAATCTGCCTATGGGGGCCATATAATCTGCCTATGGGGGCCATATAATCTGCCTATGGGGGCCATATAATCTGCCTATGGGGGCCATATAATCTGCCTATGGGGGCCATATAACTGCCTATAACTGCCTATGGGGGACATTAAACTGCCTATGTAATTTTGGTATCCATTTTTATAATTCACCAGTAGCCGCTGCATTTTCTACCCTAGGCTTATACTCGAGTCAATAAGTTTTCCTGTTTTTTTGGGGCAAAAGTAGGTGCCTCGGCTTATACTCGGGTCGGCTTATCCTCGAGTATATACGGTATCTTAGAAGCAGAAAGTAAGGCAAGTTAAAGGCTACTTTTTAGTGGGGGGGGGATGTTAAGATAATGGGATCATATAGTGGATGAGCAGCAGTGTATATTCTGCTGCAGGATCATGCATGTATGGACAGATTGTTTTTTTTTAATGCCCATTCCTTTCTTTTCATCGAAGATTCACTCTGATCTTTATTCAGCGTGTTTTTCTGCACCAACAGATAATTTGCTACGCAGAGGCCGTGGCCAAGCTTAGATGTCACCGGTTCACCAGTAATAGGAAGAGTCACTTACACAAGCTCATAAAGTGGCGGCTGCTGTGACTACACAATACTTGGTAAACCTGGACGTCCATAAAGCAATTCTGTCTACACGGGATCACAGCAACCCTCTCTTAACCCTGTAATGACCAAGCCTTTTTTTTCTCTGTCACAGTAGTTTTTTCCCTCTCCGGCTTCCAAGAGCCATAACTTTATTTTTCTGTTTACATAGTTATACAAGGGCTTGTTTTTTGCGGGACAAAAATACTTTTTAATGGTGCATTGTGGGTCGCGTGACTGACAGTTGCCATGGAGACCAGTACACACCTATAAGCTGTGTGCTGGTCTCCTATTGTATGAACGATCTGACGATCGTTCATACAATTCCCCTCTGGGGAAAAGTGAAATAAGTGTGTAAAAGTAAAAAAAAGTGTAAAAAAGTAAAACACAAACAAAAAATAAAATAAAAACACGTACACCGCCCTTTTCCCCTTTACAAACGCCAATTGCCCCAAAAAAGATAAAAAATAAACAAAGTACCCATATTTGGTATCGACGTGTGCGTAACGACCCACCCCATAAATCTGTCACATTAATTAACCTGAACGGTGAACGCCGTAAAAAAACCCCAAAAAAACAGTCACAGAATTGAGATTTTTGTTCATCCCGCAGCACATAAAATGTAGTAAAAAGTCATCAAAAACTCAACATCAAAGTGGTGCCAGTTAAAACGTCAGTTCATCCCGCAAAAAAAAAAAAAGTCCTTATACAGCTCTGTATATGGAAAAATTTAAAAGTTATGGCTATCAGAAGATAGCGATGCATAAATATTGTTTTACACAATAAAACTTTTTTAAAAACAAAAATTGAGCTTCCACATAAAAAAAAAAAAAAAAAAAATTAAAAATTGGGTATCACCGTAATCGTCTCAATCCACAGAGTAAAACTAACTTGTCACGGATACTGCACGGTGAACGCTATTAAAAATAAAAATAAACACTGCTAGGATAGCAGTATTTTCTTCACCCTGCCTTCCAAAAAACGGATTTAAAAGCGATCATAAAGTCTTGTACCCCCAAAAATGATACTAATAAAAACGTCAACTCCTCCCGCAAAAAAAAAGTCCCTATACAGCTCCATAAACAGAAAAATAAAAGTTATGGCTCTCAGACTATGGTGATGCAAAAACGTGTTTTCCTTTTCAAATAAAAGTGTTTTTATTGTGTAAAAGCAGTAAAACATTAAAAAAAATATACAAATTTGGTACCACTGTAATCGTATCAACCTGCTGAGTAAAGCATGTCATTTATACCGGACAGTGACTGCTGTAAAAAATAAAAATAAAAAATATTACCAGGATTGCTGTGTTGTGTTCAAAATGCCTCACAAAAATCTTAATAAAAAGTGATCAAAGCATCACATGCACCCCGTAATGGTACTAATAAAAACATCAACTCATCTCGTAAAAAACAAGTCCACAAGCAGCTCCATATGCAAAAAATTAAAAAAGTTATGGCTGTCAGAATACGACAACATAAAAACACAACTTTTTATAAACTCACTTCTATTGTGTAAAAGTAATAAAACATAAAAAACTATATAAAATTTATATCATTGTAATTGTACCGACCCCCATAGTAAAGTTATCCTGTCATTTATTCCTTGTAAAAATTAAACATTTTCAGCTAAAATTGCAGATTATTGAAAAAAAAAATATATATTTTTTATTTTCAGAGCCGAACACTAAAAAAATTTGTGAAACAACTGTGGGGTTGATATACTCACTGCGCCGGTGGATATATTTCGTAAGGGGTATAGTTTCCAATATTGGGTCTTTTTAGGGGAGTTTATTAGGTTTTGGCACCTTGGGGTGTCCGCCAACCTGAAATGGCGCCTAAATAAAATTGTAATGAAAATGAGACCCCAGAGTCAGTAGGTGCTCCTCCTACTCTGAGGCTTGTGGTTGAGCCAAATAGCGCACTAGGGTCACATATGGGATATCTCTGAAAACGTCAGAATCTGAGGAATCGATATTAAGCTGCATTTCTATGGTCACATCTACTGTGTTCCAGTGAATAATGAATAAAAATTGAAAATCTGCAAAAAAAAGTGACATTTTGAAATTTCACCTCCACTTTGCTTAAATTTCTGTGAAATATGTAAAGGGTCAACAAACTTCTTAAATGCTTCTTTAAATACTTTAAGGGGTGTAATTTCTTAGATGGGGTATCTAACATACAGGCCCCTTAAAGCCACGTCAGAACTAGACTGGTCCCTAAAAAATGCATTTTGCAAATTTTCTTGAAAATGTGAAAAATTACTACTATATTTCTAAGCCCCTTAATGTGGTACAAAAAAAAAAACACCATTTAAAAAAAGGATGCCAACCTACAGTAGACATATGGTACATGCTAGTTATAAACTATTTTGAGTGGAATAACTGACTTGAATGAAGAAATTTTTTAACTTTGAAAATTGCTAATTTTTTGCACATTTTCATGATATTTTTATATTTTTCACAAATAAACAAGGACTTTTTGGACCAAAATGTATTACTAACTTAAAGCAGAATGTATCACGAGAAAACATTCTCTGAATCACTTGGATAGGTAAGGGTCAAAAAGTTATTCTCACATAAAGTGACATGTCAGATTTTAAAACCAGGGCTCTGTCAGGAAGGCCAAAACTGGCTCTGGCTGTAAGGGGTTAAAGGCTTTCACCCTTCGGTATAAATGATCTGTATTTTGCAGGTTGATATGATTATGGCAATACCAAATGTGTAAAGTTTTCATTCTGTTGTAGTACTTCTCAGCAGCATCATTTTCTGCAACCAATTACTTGTTCGTTTCTACAGACCTGAATGAGGGGGCATTTTTTGCAGGTTGATTGTATTGATACTATTTTTTTTGGGATACATGCGACTTTTTGATCCCTTTATTTCAGTTTTGTAGAGATGCGAAATTACCATAAACCCACAATTTTGACGTTTGGATTGTTTTTTCTTCTACAGTTTTCAGCCTATGGGGCAGACAATGTTATATTTTAATAAATTCGGACTTTAATGGACGTGGTAAAACCAATTATGTGTAAATTATTTTTTTTTATTTGTGAAATGGCAATACTTTTAATTTTTTAAAACTTGTTTTTTTTTTTTTTGTTTTTTTTTTAAATGTATTTCTACATGTGTACTTGTAGTCTACCTAGGGCACACAATCCTGAAAGAGGTACCATGGTAGGAATTCATTTAGATGTTTGTGTCTAAAGGGTCAACAAGGATCGAAGTGGACTCTGGTCCCTGCTATTAGGGTGGGTGTCAGCTGTAATTAATAACAGACACCTGCCGCATATAGAGCGGGCTCAGCAAGTGAGCCCGCATCTTAGGCGATGTCCACACAGCTTATTGCCGGCGTAATTGCGGGGACGTATTTCGCCCGCAATTACGCCGGCTGCCGTGCAGCGGGGGGGGCCGGCAGCTCGCCGACTCCATAGACATGCATTATCCGCGGCGCGTATACGCCGTGAATAAGTAGCATGTCACTTTCTCTCCGCTCGCCGTATTGTGCAAGCAGGGAGGAGACGTAGTCCATAGTTCCATATGAGAATTGTGGAATACCGCAATGACCGGGACGTATTTCAGCCCGTAATCCGCGCAGTATGGTGCTAATTACGGACTGAAATACGTCCCAAAATAAGCCGTGTGAACATGGCCTTAGGGTACTTTCACACAGTGCGTTTTTGGTGCGTTTTTTGGGCAGGAGGGCACAGCAATTAATGCTGTACATTGCTGCACAAAAATCGCGGTAAAAATCGTGTGAAAGCACCCATACTCCTTTGTTGCCATTATGATGCAAGTTTACATCAAACACTGGTAAAGGGTTAAAGGGTATAGGATCACCACAACAAAATAAATCTGCAATTTTGCAACAGTGAACAAAATAAAAATGCAATTCCTAGTAGCCAGAGTGTTGGTACATGTAGAAATAAATCCCACTGCTTTAGGGGCCACCTCCTAGTGATGGCTCTGAAATTTATTATCTGGCTACCGAGTTACCTCGATTGGTGTAAAAGGTCACTTAAAGCGCATGAAAAATAAAATTATAAAAAGCAGACCATAGGAAACAAGAAAAGACAAGTTCACACAGATCTAGTGGACTCAATAACCCTACACGTATTACCATTTCTAGAAGCAAACCCAGGAACTGTGCTTAAAAATAACACATCACCTCTTCGCTTGCAAGTTTCACAATGTTCATGCGTCAAAAAACAATTGTGACTGTGGTTACATTCACTTCCTCTCGCTTTTTCCACTGCACAATGCAAAACTTCCTACTTTTATACAGCAAATCATGCTGCAAATATCTATATGCTATAAAGTGGACAGTAGAATAGAATATTGAACCAGAGGAACACAAGGGGTCATCATGACAAAAGTAAAGCATATATAACACGCAGCAAAGAGGCTGATTTTCTAGTCTGCATTTTGCAATTTTGATGCAGTTTGAATGAATAAAAAAAAAAAAGGCAGGAGTGGATCCTAAAGGAAGATCATACTGGGATCTCTCTCATTAGCTTCTGGTTTTGGCTCTAAATATTGCACCGAAGACTCAATGAGTGAATCCACATTTTACACAAAAATACCATCTAGCTGGGCAAAACTGAAAAAAATGAAGCACTGGCATGTTACTGCATCTCCAAAAAAACTAATACTTAATACCCAATACAACTTGCTCTAGGTTATGAGGACTATGGTACAGATGATAACTAGTATTATAGTTTGAGTCTCAGAAACATATTTAGGGTTTGTTTACACTGCAAAGACCAAATACCGGTTGGATTTCCCGACCGGTATTTAGTCTTTTTTGGCACGTTGAGGGACAGCGTTTGTCCGTTGTTTGCGGATTCAAGCCGTCCACCTTTGTACCCACATGTTCTGCCCGAAAACCGGGCAGAATGAACATGTTCTAAGTTTATCGGACAGCCGGCGGCGTCATGAGCGGCCCGGCGGAAAATCCATGCAGTGGGGACTGCTGCACGGATTTTCTATTAAAGTCTATAGGGGAGCGTGGCATGTCTGTTTTCAGATGGTTTGTAGAACCACAAACTGCCTGAAAAACCGACCAATAACCCTTGCTGTGGGGACAAGCCCTTATATTGCACTCTCCTCAGACTCGCTCCTAGTTTAGTGCTGAGTGCCAAAGTAACATTAGGATGAACAGCTACTGCTTGTGGCTATACATACCAGTGTCTGCAATCTGATCAAATCAAGTGAATAAGGGTGCGTTTACATGGTAATACCGGTCAGTATATTTGTTTTCTTACCACGCAGGGGGGTGGCTTTTGTCCGAGGTTTGCGGATTGAAGCAGTCCCCCTTCGCACCCACATGTTCATGTTCTGCCCAAAAACTGTGCGGAAGAATGAACACGTTCCAAGTTTTTTGGACCGCCAGCGGTGTAAAAAACCGTCCGGCGGAAAATCCGTGCAGTGGGGACCGATGAACAGATTTTCTATTTAACTCAATGTAAACCTGTGCCATGGCCTTCTGTCTCTTTCCTCCTCCACTGTAGATTGTAAGCCCAATGCGGGCAGGGCCCTCTCTCCCTCTGTGCCAGTTGCATGTCATTCATTGTTATCATTGCACTTGTTTAACATATGTTATGTAACCGCCCTTTTTGAATGTACAGCGCCCTGGAATCAATGGTGCTTTAAAATAAATAATAATAAGGCTCAGAATACCTTACGCTGGTATCCAGGACCGGATAATCACTATTCTGTGAAAAGTCGTAATTCAGTCATAAGACTAAATGAGGTCCCAGCATCCTTAAGAGGTTGAAATCCACTATAAGAAGAGGTTTTATTTCCTTTCAATAAAACACCTAAGACCCCATGACTTTTAAGGTCCTCTTAATATTCTGCAAGATCTCAGCCTCCTATATAGGTAACCGATACTACTGTCCTAGTTTTAACACTTCTACACACACTCCAGTACTTCCCCAATAACTGAGAGGCATGTACCACACTCACCTTGGTTGAGAGTTCTCCTCGTACATGCGTTCTTTGCCTTCCTTGAACAGACTAATTGTTTGCTTTGTCTTCTTCAAGAGGTTTTCCATAAAGACTCTAAAGTACTCATTTTCTCCAAGAATCTCCATCTTTCCCTCATAGCGAGACATAATGGTTCGGAGGTGCTGGTAGGTATCGGGTAGTAGGTCCAGAATATAAGGAGGACTGTTTTTCAGAGCAAGCCTTTGGTTCTGGCACAAGCGAACCACCTACAAACAGAAATCACAATGAATAGGTTTGTTCTTAAAGGGAATGTGTCATTAAGAAATTACCTACTATTTAACCCAGGTTTTTATGTTAAACACATTTTTAAGAATTTTTGGGCTTAATAATAGTAGTCTGACACTTCCTGGTCTGTAGAGAAAACGTTCCCAGTCTTCTCATTATCAGCATAGACAGGATTGCACTGAAAGGTGACACCAATGTCTATAGATAACACAGGATCCACCATTCACAATATGATAGTCTATAGCTCCCCCTCCCTGTACTCAGACTTCTTCCCAGGTCACAGAGCATGCCTAGAAAACTATTCAATAAAAGTCAATGGGTCTGCTGCTGTTCACAGGCTCCTATGCTCTTTAAATGCTGTTAAAAAGTGCCGCGCCCATAATCATATACAGACAACAGAAATAAGAAATCTACAATCGGAAAATAAGCGAAGAAAAGAGTATGTATCAGTATCTTGTTTTAATTAGTATAAAAAAGGTGACAGATTCCCTTTAACACTGACCACCAGGGCTGTGGAGTCGTCAAGCCAAAGCCCCGAACTCCCGACTCCCTCATACATGGCGCATGTTTAAGAAATAACTTTACTGTAGTAAAATGGTCACATCCGGCTGTTTATCACCTTATGATACAATAATCAAGCTATTTAGGTAGAACAGACACTGACAAGGAAAAGGGTAACAATGTTTTGATCTTTAGAACACTTGTGGGTAGAGTTGAAGAAAAAGGTGTATTTGTATCCAAGTCCAGTCTGCACCAACATTGGGAATGTGTAGAAGAGACCTGGGATCAGATTTTGGTCAAGATATGCTTGAATCTGATCAGAGCCCAGAAGGATTCAGGCAGTATTGAAAACCAAAGGTGGAATTAAAAAATAACATAATAAAAAATAACATTTTGATTTTTAGGATCAAAATAGTAACAATGCAGTTACAGGAAAGAATCTGCAAAACTAAGCAGATGCCAAGTACTTGCAAGTCAAATTTATGTATAAGATAGGTAAGGTGACTGTATATAAAATTACAGTAGCCTCATGTACAGAGCTGTAGTTGGATGGAGAGATATGGAGCCTGAAAGTCACAAGTTCAAAACATTGTTACCCATTTGCTTGTCAGTGTAAAATATATTTATTGGATATGACTTTAAAAAACAACTGCAGGAACATTTGTGGAGTCTCTGAATTTGTTCTGAGAAATAGTATTGCCTCCATCAGATCCTGCATACATGACCTCACATCTGATCTCATTATTTCCAGGCTAGAGAACGGCCTCTCTACACTAACATGGGTTGGAGGCAAAGCGGTGACCACAGGGGCAACATCTCTAACAATGTCAGGGTATAAAGGAATTGCCTCAGCCACAGTCCGTTTCGATGAATGGTTAAACGCTTCTACTTCTTTGAAAGCAGGTGAAAAATGTTGCTGAAATCTATTTGCCCTGGGAGCAGAATCTTTTCCCCTGGGGCAGCGCTTTGCCTGCTCCATGTCATCAATTACACTCCTCATGTGATGAGGCTGAAGATATGGGAGCAGTAGCACTGGCCGGACCCAATTTCTCTTGCTCTTTGCACTGCATCCAACTAACTGGACCAACTCATTATATAGTTTGGGAGTCGGTCCCTTTTAAGACGACTCTGACTCCTGCAAAATAGGCACCGACTCCGACTCCACAGCCCTGCTGACCACTAATGGCTTATTTTGGGTGTTTTACTGCTTTTTGCCACAGCAGTGCTCACCCCCATTCAGTCCTTGTCCCAGGGAGATCACGGTCTAGTTTTCCAGTTTATAACGCTTTCTTACATATTTTTTTCTACACAGAGAAAATATTGGGTGAGTGTTGAGAGCACTCTAAACGGGAGGACACAGCTGAAATGTATGGACGTAAACAGCAGCTACAACATACGTTATGCACAGATTGTTCATGCTGCCATTCACCACCTGACAATTGGGCACTTTGAAGGCTCCTTTTAAAAAGAGCCAATCAACCTGCTTTAGTCACACAAACACCAACTTCACAGACAGCCAGTTACCCATCATTTGGATGATTGCAGAACGGAAGGAAACTGGAAAAAAAAGGCTACTTAAACCTAAACCCAGTTACGCCTATCCAATGGCATCTGCTGTTTGACTTTCTATGCGATTGTCATACGTTAAAATGGTCAATGGTGGAGGCCATCTTAAGACAGATCAGAGATCGCCCATCGCTTGAGGTCTATGCCCAGTGAACAGTAACATGGGGCTGTAACAAGCATCTAAGTCTGGTAATCTTCAGACTCAGATCCTCCAATCTTCAAGTCTGACAAATCTGCCATTCAATGTAAAGCGCCCATGCATCGGAGAGGTTGCTGCACCTGTATGGTAGCTCTCTAAAGTGAGTGATAGCTGCAGGGGAAAAAAAAACAAACAAACCAAGAGGGTTATAATAAAACAGCAGGGGACATTTTTGCTTTACAGGTAGCAACACGTTTTTCCTACACTGCAGGGGAAAAATAACCTGAGAAATAGGCAGTAAAAGAAATACTGCGCGTCACTGCATAATTTATGGTGGTCAAGCAGGTAGGAACAAAAGCAGAAAACAGTTGTGCTCGTACGACAGTACATGCGTGTCATAAAGAGATCTGATAATAACACCACCAATAGCCGTCAAACACAGAAACCATGTGAAACTCAACATGGCCCCCCCCAAGATCATAAACATGAGACAGTGGCCTGGCCCTGCTAAAACAGGTTTGGCTGACACTGCACCAGTCAAAGGGGTTTTCCTACTACAAAAGATTAGCTTTTAATCTAAAGGGACAGTTAAATGAAGAGTCTCTCTAAATACACTGGTCCATAGATTTTACTTTAGTCAGGAGATGAAAGTATTTTTATGTGCAAGTTTCTATGGTTACCTGAATACCAGACAGACCTCTGTTATTTGATTAGCTGAGAGCAGGGACGTCTGTTATCTGATGAGCTGAAAGCAGTGAGTGATGTCACCTCACTGACAGATTGAGACTGAACCGAGCTAATTATATCTAATAAGATTAGTTTCACTAAACAAAAGGTTCATGTGCTGCGAGGACTGAAAAGTATGGTTGGATCTGTAATCTTGTTAGAGATAACAATCCCTTACACTGTCAGAGCAAGGACTCACTAGAAGTTGTATATGCTAATCACTGCTATAGAACCACCCATAGCCTTAGGTGCAAAACTGCTAAAACTGTGAAACAGCGTGGTGAGAAAACCCTTTTAGGAGGGGCAGAAGCTGTACCATGTGCTCCGGAGAACAGAGCAGCTCTGTAACCCTTTTCGTCCTGTGCTAGCACGCTACTGCACTATGACATACAGTGTTCTGCACCACAAATGTAGCTGGGATGGTCTGTATATAGGCTGCGCTCCCCCGTGATTTGACAATAAAACACGATAACTAAACCAATGTTTACTTCCATACCCTAGATGTCAGATAACCCAACTCTCTTCATAAAAGACGACTTTCCGTCCATGGGGGGTGTAAAGATAAGAGGTTACCAGATGCTGCTAACAACGGTCACCTCAGAAGAAAAAAAATAAAAATATTGTACTGGACGTCTTGAAACCCAACATGTGCAATTACTTTTCTAGAGCAGGCGCTGCGGACAGGGGAATTTTAGTCAGACATTAGATTTAAAAAATCTTGTTGAGTCTTAACCCAACTTTATACCCCACAAACATAAGTGAGGTCAGATGTATTTGGAAGTCACTTATTGCCCATTGAAATAAACACGATCAGGCCATGCATGTTTATTGAGGAGTAACAGACTGATCAATGTATGCAGGTAATAGGACTTCTCCACAGATGTTTTATACTGCCCCTGTTCACACTTCACAAGGCACCACAACTGCAGCCCATGTGACCTGTTTTTAAGGAGCTTTCACACAGGACGGATACACTGTGGATTTTCCGCATTTTTTAAGCCACAACAATGTGAATAAAACTTTTAGCAATCTTTCACGCTGTGGAAGAACATTCCTTAATAATCCATGTGGTGTAGATTTTTAAAACTGCATCATGTCAATTTCTGTTGCAGATATATTACAGAATTCAGGGAGGTCACAATCCACAGTTGTGGATTTTGCTATATATAGATAGATATATAAATATAATTGTTTTTTTTTTGTTTTTTTTAAGAATTACATACTCCGCTACATTCGTAGCTGCAAAGCCACACAATCTAGTGAGGATTTGCTGCTGCAGAAATTTCACAGATTTTGCAACAGATTATATGCAGCATTTCCAATCTGTGTGAAAAACTCCCTTTAAGTTTGTACATTTGTAAGGTATTCTTGTATTGTACTTTGGTCAAAGATTTTTAGATGCAAACATGACACCTTTAACCCCTTAATGACGCAGCCAGTTTTGATCTCCCTGGCAGTCTCATTTCAGAAATCTAACACTGTGAATAGCTTTTTGATACCTATCCACGTGATTCAGAGACTTTTTTCTCATCACACATGGTGTTTTAATTTAGTAAGAAATTTTGGTCCATACAATCCTTGTTTATTTGTGAAAAATATCAAAATGTCTGCATGCAAAAGTCCAAAAATGTCTGCATGCAAAACAATTATTCCACACACTGTAGGTTTTTTAAATGTCTTCTTATGACATTAGGGGGCTTAGAAATGTAGTAGTCATTTTTCACATTTTCAAGAAAATTTGCAATACACATTTTTTTTTAGGGACCAGCTCAGTTCTGACATGGCTTTGATTGGCCTGTATGTTAGATACCCACATAAATGACTTCATCTAAGAAACTACACCCCTTAATGCAATCAAAACAGCATTTAGGAAGTTTATTAGCCCTCTAGGTGTTTCACAAAAATTAAAGCAAAGAGGTGAAATTTCAAAATGTATTTATTTTTATTTTTTTGCAGATTTTCAGTTTTCATCCATTATGCACTGGAACACTGTAGATGTTACCAGGGAAATGCAACTTAATATCGCTTCCCCCAATTCGGCCATTTTTAGAGATATCCCATATGCGACCCTGGTGCGCTATTTGGCTCAACTCTCTGAATATGAGGGGCACCTACTGGACTTTTGGGTCTCATTTTCATTACAATTTTCTTTAGGTACCATTACAGGTTTGCGTACACCCTAAGGTGTCTAAAACTTAAAGGGGTTGTCTCACTACAAGGATTGCTTTTAATGTTAAAGATCCTACAAAAACAAGTCACTTTGCAATATATGTCCATTAACAGTGTCCTACCTATTCCTGGATATCGCCTCTTGTATGGGCTGCATCAGCTCCTCAGGTCGCTATAGCGACAGACCTGTTTGATCTCTCGATAGGCTGCTAGCACTGGTTGCTATAGCTACAGACCTGGCTTCTACTGCAGCCTAGTATAAGCCAATAAACACACCCCTGAACTTAAAATAAAACCAAGAAAACAGGACTGAGGTAAGAGGAGACAACCTCTTTAATAAACTCCCCTCAAAAGACCCCATTTTGGAAAAAACACCCCTTATGGAACATATCCAAGGGTGCAGCGAGTACATCGACCCCACAGGTGTTTCAAAAATATTTTTTAGCATTAGGCTGTGAACATTTTTTTTTTTCAACAATCTACAATTTTAGCTAAAAGAATAGCTACAATATAAATGCATTTATAAAAAATTGTGTTTTTAGGTCGTCATAGTCTGATGGTCATAACTTTATTTTTCTGTTTATGGAGCTGTGTAGTGGCTTGTTTCTTGCAGGAGGAGTTGATGTTTTTATTGGTTCCATTACGGGTTTCATATGACTCATTTTTTAGATTTTTGTGAGGCGTTTTGAACAAAATACAGCAATCCTGGTAGAGTTTTTATTTTTTGTGACATGCTAGCTATACTCAGCAGGACGATACGATTACAATGATACCCAATTTGCTTATTTTTTTTATGTTTTACTGCTTTTACACAATAAAAACACGTTTTTGCATCGCCATAGTCTAAGAGCCATAACTTCTTTATTTTTCTGTGTATGGAGCTGTGTAGTGGCTTGCTTTTTGCGAGATGATTCAATGTTTGTATTGGAATCGTTCTTGGGGGGACAAAGCTTTTTGGTCACTTTTAAATATATTTCTAGGAAGTCAGGGTGAAGAAAATACAGCAATTCTAGTAATTTTTTTTTACTTTTAACAGCGCTCACTGTGCAAGTTAGTTTTACTTTGTGAGTTAATATGATTACGGCGATAGCCAATTTATAGTATTTTTATGCTGAAACACTTTAAAAATAAAAGGGCTTTAGGGCTCGTTCACACGACGTTTTGCCGATCCGCTTTTGGATCTGTTTTGCGCAAGCAAAGCAGATCCGCAAAACGGATCTAACAATTGTCAGTGTGATTACCATTGCTTTCAATGGCAAAAGCGCATCGCCGTTCTCACGGGAGATCGCCGCTGCGCTTTTGAGAGCTCTCCTGCACTGCGCATTGACATTCTTCTTGCGTTCTATGCAAGTGAAAGACCATAGGGAATAATGGAGTGCGCTTTTGGCACCTGTCCAAAAGCGCTCCACACTGTGGGTACATATCGTCGCCGCTTTTGTTCCCTGAAAGCACATCCAAAAAGCGCAGTGGGTTAACACAGCAGATGGACCGGAGGTGAGCGGCTGCAGAGGGCTGGATCGTGGGTGAGCGGCTGCAGGGATCGGCGGGGAGCGAGGCTGCAGATGAATGGGAGAGGGAGAGGGAGAGAGTTTCTTCCCCAGTGAAAGCGGATCCGTAAAACGCAAGTTAAAAGCATACACAACGGATCCGAAAAAAAGTATCAGCTCTTGCGTTTTTCGGATCCGCTTTCCGGATGCAGTTTTCACTGGTAAAAAACGGATCCGTAAAACGCATCCAATACGTTGTGTGAACACACCCTATTATGTAAAGTAATATTTATGCATTGCTATCTTCTGATAGCCACAACTTTTTTTTATTTTACTGTATACAGACCCGTGTAAGGCTTTTTTTTCAGGATGAACTGACGTTTTCATTGGTACTTTGGCATTTATATGAATTTTTGATCGATTTTTATTACATTTTATGTGCTGCGGGAAAAACGAAAATCACTATTCTGTGACTTTTTTGCAGCATTCACCATGCGGGTTAAGTATCATGACAGTTTTATAGGGTAGGTCGGTAGCAAATATGTGTATTTTTAAAATCTTTTTTGGGGTGACAGGCGTTTGTAAAGGGCGGTGTACGTGTCTAGACGTTTTACTTTTTTTGCTTTCCACATTTACACATAAGTAACTTGAAGATCACTGATCTCCATGGCCACTGTCAATCACTATGCCTGGCGTTGTCCACAGGGCACAGACAGCCCAGAAATCTCTGTCAGGATCCTGGGCTGTCAGATAAGTCACTTGCAGCCAAGATTATATTGTGGCCGCTGCAATGACAGAGAGAGCCCCCTCCCTCTGTATTTCCCTTAGATGCCGCGATCACGATTGATCATGGCAGCTAGGGGGTTAATCCCCTCCCCTCTCAGTAATCTCCGGTTGGAGTGGATGCTGCGGGATGTCAGCTGTAATGTACAGCTGATTTCCCGCAGTGATCGTGTCGACTCCGTTTCAGAGTTCACACAATTACCTGGACGTAAACTTATGTCAATTTGCGTTAACCTCTACACGACTTGAACGTATGCCTACGTCCAATGCTGTGAAGGGGTTAAAGTTGTTGTAATGGCTTTAATTTGCTGCTGTTACTATAAAAAAAAACTTGAATGGGAAATTTAAATAAAAAAAAAAAAACTTGAAGGAATTTGAATATTTGAATCCATATACTGGCATAGGATAGACGGGAGGCCTCTCACAGCAAACCCTTTAGCACTCTGGCCTGTCTGTGTCACCAGCATATAACAAAGGCTTTTGGGAAAGAGCTGAACCAGCGCTATCTATTGGGTTTGAAACCAAGCGATTGAAGTTCACCTACAGACATCTGTTTCCGGGCGTCAGCCCCCAAGTCAGAGCAGAGCAGAACTTACTGGCTGGCTAGGAGCCCAGTGAGGTGCGAAAAGGCGATTAAATCCTCGCACACCGACATGCTACCTCTCACCAATGAGATACATTACCCCTGTATGACCAGCAGTAAGGTCCCCCAGTGATACCAGCTGTTCAGAGTGCTTCAAAAGCTAAAACAGATGGTGATCAGATGAATGGTAGGTTGGCTCTACTGAGAAAGACATTACACACTTACTGATCATTTTTAAGATATCAAGAGAAAATCCTATTTAAAGTCCTACTTTCACCAACCTACACACTAATCTAAAAACCTACTTCTAAGTCTCAAGATGCATATTTAGGTAAATGCTTGAAAAGAAAACAGTAACTATCATACTAGTTTAGGGAGAAGACGGAAAAGGAAATACATTTTCTTCTGTAACTGCAATATTATCTAAAATAGAATAAAATAAAAACAGAAGAAAAGTGTCATAATGCACTGGAAGTTCAGGAAATACAAACGTTCTGTATAGGTATAGGAAAACCGGTAGTGTAGAGAGATCAACCAGGTTAGAGAAATCAGCAAAGAAGAGTTTACTATGTGGAGGAAAAATGCAAAATTTCGAAAAAATAAAAATGAACAGAACACATCTGTTTGGACTCAGAAAATGGCCAGAAATTCCATGGGGGCAAAAGGACTTCATTCTAAAATCTATACAATTTCACTCTGATGAAATGATACAGTCCCGAATTTCCTGCCAGACACTGTATACATCCCAAAGGTTTTGCCCAAAGGTCTGCCAATCTTTTCATGGGTCTCCATACATCCTGGACAATCCAGAATACAAAGAACATACTGTACTGCATATCATAGAAATGATAAATACAGGATTTGCTTCCTTTATGGGATGGTACCTTCTGAGAGGAACAAGATTTCATTCACCACCTGAACTCCTGGGGCCTACAACTCACCGAGAACAGTTGTAATTCTAACAAATTTTCCGGATCGAGAGATCATACATAATGATTTCATCAAATCTCAAAACAGTAGAAATGAGCAATTATATTATTACCAGTGCTAATTATAACATTCCATTTAATCAGATTCACAATATCTGTACAAAAAAGTGTACATAGGAGACTTAGATCCAAAGAAAAACTAATAAAATACATAACCCAAAATCTCCAAGACAACTGTGGCCCATATAATATCGTCTCAAATGATCCATCTATAATGGAGAGCCGCTGAACCAAGCAAGGTGTCACTTTTAATGGCGATATCAATATTAAATCTCTTCTAGTTCCATGAAGACAAACCCCTTCAGCAAAACAAGAAATGTCATGTCACTGAAGCGAGTCCACTTGCATCACAGGGAGCAGTGATCTATGATACATACAAGTCTGTATACATATGGTGGTTGTTTTTGATCTTATAGGTTTCAGTAGTAAATGCCTCAGGGTTAGACTCCTAAGGAACTGAAACGCACAAGATATATTCATCACGTGGGCGGTAGAGATGTGGGTAGAAACAGACTGCATTCCATCCTCTGGAACGTTACCTTCTGGCTACCATAGTCATCATCTATAACCTTAAAATCACTGACAGGTAAGTGAAAAACACTGATCATCTCGTTACAATGGCATCTGTGAAGGAGTGGGATATATTAGGTAACGAGCAGTAAGGGACAAAGTGTGATGGCTAAACAATGGGGGTCAATGCATCAATGAAACAGAAGGTCTTGTGTGATGTGGTTGAAGAAAGCACAAATGAAAAAACCATTATGGAGACCAGGGCAGGCCTGTTTGGTCTGATGCCATTGAAGATATGTCAAAAAATGCTGGAAAAAGCTGGCTTTACTAGAAAGGGGTCATGAGTGCACAGCAGCTTACTGTAAAGAGGGTGCACAGCCAAAGACCATGCAGCATGCCCACACCAACACCCTGTCCATTGCCAAAAGCTGTCACATCAAAGTGAAGGAGGTGACCTGGTCTGTTCAATTACAGTTTTATACCCTTTTCTGATATAATGTGGACAATCAGGTCCTTTGCTTACCCTAGAAAGAGATGGCATCAGGATACACTATGGGATAAAAAGTAAGCTGACTGAGGTAGCGTGATGCTGTAGGCAATGTTCTGCTGGAAATTCTTGGGCCTGGCATTCATGTTGATGTTACTCAGACACATACCTCCTCCTAAATATTGTTGAAGACCAAGCTCGCGCCATCATGACAAAGTAAAAAAAATTCTTCAGAAATAGAGCGAAAACGTGCGAATTAGGTCAAAGTGTTGACTTGGCCTCCAAAATCCTATTGAGCCCAGCTGAATGTCTCACCCTAAAGCTAGATTCCCAGCCGACAGTGCCCTCTAATGTACTCCATGCTGAGGAGGGTGTTCTGTAGAGAGATATGGAGGCGCAGACTCTCCTCTTCTATGTGTCTAAGGTCAGGAGGCATCATGGCAGCTAGTATCCACTCACTTTGGAGCTGCAGAAAAATGCTACATTAAATTATATAATGTTAATCCCAGGGCTGTGGAGTCGGAGTCTTTATAAAATATATAATAAATTGGTACAGTTAGTTCGATGCAGTGCCAAGAGCAAGAGGAATTGGGTCCGGCCAGCACGTCTGTGGGGTCGGCAAGCCAAAGCCCCGACTCCCTCATACATGGCGCATGTTTAAGTGATAACTTTAGGGCATGTCCCCACGGCACGGGTTTTCGGACGGTTTTTCAGCCGGTTTGCGGTTTTTCAGACCACCTGAAAAAACGGGCGAAAATGAGCACAGTTGTGCTCTATGGAAAACCCGTGCAGCAGTCCCCACTGCACGGGTTTTCCGCCCAGCGGTTTTGCCGCCGGCAAAACATTGAACATGTTCATTCTTCCGTTCGGTTTCCGGACGGAATATGAACAACTCAATGGGAGGGGGGGGAGGGCTGTTCTCCGCTCAGCGCGGAGAAAAGCCGTCCCCCCCCGCGGCCGTGGGAACGGGCGGCAAACCGGACAAATACCGGCCGGCGAACCGGCGGGTATTTGTCCACTGCCATGGGAACATGCCCTTACTGTAGTAAAATGGTAACAGCAGGCTGTTTATCACCTTATGATACAATTATCAATCTATTTAGGTAGAAGAGACACTGACAAGCAAAAGGGTAACAATGTTTTAATCTTTTGAACACTTGTGGGTAGAGTTGAAGAAAAAGCTGTATTTGTATCCAAGTCCAGTCTGCACCAACATTGGGAATGTGTAGAAGAGACCTGGGATCAGATTTTGGTCATGATACGCTTGAACCTGATTCAGAGCCCAGAAGGATTTAGGCAGTATTGAAAACCAAAGGTGGATTTCCCAAATACTAACAAAATAATAAAAATTAACATTTTGATTTTCAGGAGCAAAACAGTAACAATGCAGTTACATGACAAGAATTTGCAGAACTAAGCAGATGCTAAATACTTGCAAGTCAAATTTATGTATAAGATCGATAAGATGACTGTATATAAAATTATAGTAGCTTCATGTACAAGCTGTAGTGAATGGTGAGATATGGAGCCCGAAAGTCACAAGTTCAAAACATTGTTACCATTTTGCTTGTTAGAGTAAAATATATTTATTGGATATAACTTCAGAACTCAAAAAAATGTAAATATGTAAAACACTGCGAGAACATTTGTGGATTGGTTCTGAGAAATAGTATTGCCTCCACAAGATCCTTCATAGACGACCTCACATATGATCTCATTTCCAGGCTAGAGAACGGCCTCTCTATACTAACTTGGGTTGGGGGCAAAGCGTTGACCACAGGGGAAACATCTCTAACAATATCAGGGTATAAAGGAATTGTCTCAGGCACAGTCAGTTTTGATAAATGGTTCTCTTCTACTCTTTGAAAGCAGGTGAAAAATTTAGCTGAACTCTGTTTGCATGGGAGCAGAATCTTTTCCCCTGAGGCAGCGCTTTGCCTGCTCCATGTCATCAATTACACTCCTCATGTGATAAGGCTGAAGATATAGGAGCAGTAGCACTGGCTGGACCCAATTCCTCTTGCTCTTTGCACTGCATCGAACTAACTGGCCAACTTATTATATATGTTGGGAGCTGGTCCATTTTATGAAGACTCCGACTCCTGCAAAATAGGCACCGACTCCGATGCCCTGCTTGCCAGTGCTACTGATCCCATATCTTCAGCCTCATCAGAGGAGTAGTTTAATTTTGAAAAGTATTTGGATGACATGGAGGAAAAAAGGATTTCACTCCCATTAGCATACAGATTGACCAGATTTCAGCAAAATTTTTCACATGCTTTCAAAGTAGTAGAAGAGTTCAACAGGTCATCAGAACTGACTGTGGCTGAGGCAATTCCTTTATATCTTGAAATTGTTAGATATGTTGTCCCTGTGGTCACCACTTTGCCACCAACCCAAGTTAGTGTAGAGAGGCCGTTCTCTAGCCTAGAAATAATGAGATCAGATGTGAGGATAATGAGATCAGATGTGAGATTAACTATGAAGGAGGATCTGATGGAGGCGATACTATTTCTCAGAACAAATGTTTTTTCCCCACTTATTAGTGTTTTGCATCTTTACAATTTACTAACTTTTTTTGTGTTCTAAAATTGTATCCAATAAATATATCATACACTAACAAGCAAAAGGGTAACAATGTATTGAACTTTTGACTTTCAGGCTCCATATCTCACCATCCACCACAGCTCTGAACATGAAACTCCCATCACTTTGTAGACAATCACCTTAGCTATCTTATAGATAACTTTGACCTGCCACTATTTAGCATATACTTAGTTCTGCAGATTCTTGTTACTGTTTTGTAAGACGGTAAATTGTTCTGCATTGCTACTGTTTTGCTCCTAGTGGTGCGACAATCTTTTTCTTCTTGTATACTACAAATTACAACCTGTTTTCATATTCCCTGATAGCTCAGTGTGTTATCAGGCTGATTCCCAAGTGAAAGGTCACTGGTTTGAGCAGCAATGAAGATTTCCCAAGAAAAGAGAAACAGCATCATCTAGCTCATTGATAGCTGTCTCTCAGCCAAGAAAATTGCCAAACTGCATCATGTGAGGCCATGACAGCTGGAAGAACATGAAAAGAAGTCCGTCCATTCAAAATCCAAGAGGTGGACGTCCAGGCAAAATTGTCGGTGTATGTTCTACCTAAATAGACTGATTATTGTATAATAAGGTGATAAAAAGCCGGATGTTACCATTTTACTACAGTAAAGTTCTCATTTAAAATGTGCCATGTATGAGGGAGTGGGAGTCCGAGTTAGGGAAACTGAGGAGTTGGAGCTTTTGCTTACTGACTCCACAGCCCTGATTCCTAATGTACAAAAGCCTGATCGCTTATCTGGAAGTGTTGTCACAAAGTTCAGGAACACTAATGTATCAGAGGAAGGGTATGGTCACACAGCGTCTTGTGGCATGTACATGGCACCTGTGTGCGCTGCAAGACGCTGGGTGTTTTAGAAGAATGCGCTGGCCAGTGCGTACTTCCGGAGCGATGGGGGGGGTGTGGCCTATTTACGCTCATTATCGGAAGAAGCGACATGTCACCCGGCACGCAGTATGCGTTAAAGAAGATGGTAATCTCTGTGAGAGCTATGATTACCGTAGTTACAGTCCGTACTTCAGGGCGCGCTGTAGCACTATTACACCCCGAAGTACGGTCTTAAACACCCCCTAACACGGTCTTTGTTGTTAATAGAAATCAATTAGAGCCAAGCTCTGATTGGTAGACAGTTTTGATAAATGAGGCCTATTGTTCTTATTAGTTTATCCGGCAATGCTACTCTCTCCCTCCAGCCTAGAGGAAAGGTCTGCACCATCACTACATTGTATGAAGCAACACTGTATATTTAGGTGTCACAGATCTGAAGGCGACAAAAATACTTTCTTGAAAAACGTATTAACTAACAGAAGTTTTACAGCAGCGGCTTTAATGAGGCGTCTGATCTACGAAACTGCTCGTGCTTTTATCGGCTTGTTAACTTTCAATGTTCTAGAGGTTTGGGCTGAGTCATTTGTTCCAGTGGAAGCTGTCTGGGGTTTCATCTACTACCGAGGATCTCACAGGCCACAGACACATCACAGTGACAGCTGCACAGGGTCCCACGTGACCAGAGGAGATATAGAAGCCCGACTCACATACATGCGAAAACAGCTGGAGACAAGGCAGCTCGACGGGAGGTCACAGGCAGGCAGAGAGGTCGCCGCATACGAAACGGATATCAGACAGGACAGAAAATGGATATTGTGGTATGAGCTCAGCTCACAATGGACCTTACATTCAAGAACATTACAAAGATTTTCTGGTTTTAAAAGGGAACCGGTCAGCAATGCTGCCTGAACCGAGGGGACCATGAAATGCTCACAGGCTTCCTCAACACAATAACGTACGTTTTGCTCGGAAACAAACTTTGAAAGAGTCTGAAGAGACCGCCGAGAGGCCTCACTCCACCCAGCTCAGCTTAAAAAGAACCTGGTGCCGTTCCTTACATCTCCATTTTAGAAAAGATTAGTATTTCCATAAATTAACCGTAGAGCAGCTTTCATAAAAGGGATTGTCCGCTTAGTGATAAAAGTTTATATTCAGCAGCTGGTGACCCTTAAAATGGAAAACAAAAGTCTATACTAACTTTCCTCCAGCGCTGCTTATTTCTTCCGCTTCTGAATGCCGACGTCACCGACGCAGCCACCGATTGGCTGCAGTAGTCCGTCATTCACATCACCGATCTGGGCTGCAATGTAAGCAGGGTATGTGACTTCCCCGTTCACAAACAGAAGAAAACCGGAGACTGGCAAGACCCAACACTGAAACTGAGGAGCAGACAACCCCTTTAAATCTCCATGTGGTGTGGCTTCCTGTGTTATTCCTCCTAGAAATTCTATGGCAATCTGTTAGCTGGGGGTTACCAACTGGGGGTGTGCAGGGTGACACTGTTCAGAGCCAAAACTCCCTGTGTGTAGCAAAACACCGATTTGAAGCTGGAATGCTAACTAAGATATTTAGGCTCATATCTGCATCAAAGGTTCTGTACTGAACCTCCAGCGCAGAGGGGACAGTGGAAGCCATGGGATCACAACACACACCCATGACGGCCAACGCTCCCATTCATTACAATGGGTCCATTGGGTCTCTGCCATAGTGTCCATCATTAAGACAGGAAATGCAATGGAGGTTCCGAATATGAACCAGGCCTTAGCAATACATTAGTAGAGGAACAACAACACAAAGTCCTGAGGAGGACACAGGTATTTACTAAAACGGACATGTCACAGGTCTATCCCTGGTCTGTGTATAGGTAGAGAACACTCAGTTAAGTGGAGCCAGGTGGAAAGAAGCTGTGTAAAGACTTCCTCTGCTCGAGGCGCTCTCAAAGCTAGTCTTCTCTGAAATGTACTAGTGTTTCGGAGTAAGCCACCCATTACAGAGATGAGGAAACCAGTGGTTATTTTCTGCTGCCCGGTTTACACAGCACAAAACCAATGATGGCTTCCCTTTAAGTAGACATTCCTATGAGGAACATGTATGAAAACTGGCCAGGTCGAAGACCTTCTTTGTTGCCCACAGCAACCAATCAGTGATCCCTTATTTTTTCAGAGCACTAGATGAAATAAAAGGGGCGCTCCGATTGGTTGCTATGGGCAACAAAAACAAGTTTTAGAACTAGACAGTTTTCATACATTAGCGCATCTTTTCTACATAAATTTTAGTTCTCCAGATCTCTGCAATCAGCAAAAACCTTCTAGTTTACATCCACAAGGATGAAAAATTGGGACCTCCTGCCCCCATTATGCCAGCAGTAGCTTATCTGTTGCAAACCTACAATTCTCAGCAGCACATACTGGAATTGACCATAACCATAAACCTAACTCTAGAATGGGGATAGGGGTTCATGACTGGGTTTGGATGGGTTAACTTTCATTTCACAAAACTGTAGCTCCAACATCACTTCTGGTCCAGCGTTACATAGGTAATACTAGTTCAACTGGAGGTGACTACAGATGGAGGCGACGCTGGAGGGATAACGCCACTGGACCAGAAGTGTCGGGGAATGGATAACCTGAACCATTCAAACCCTGTAAGGAACAACTTGAAACCCCAATTTAGGGTTACAGTAATGATCAGGATTAGAGCTAGATTTAGGGTCACAAGATTTATTAAAAAAAAAAAAGTTCAGGGTGACCCGAACTGGGATTTTTTCCCCCCCAAATTTGGTCAAAATGAAAAGGGAGAGCAATTTGAGTAACACGAATACTGAGCTCAGAGGATTGCTTAGGCTAGCTGTCTCCTCAGCAGTAAGCAGGACTAAGTATTTGGGATTTTCTCCACTGACAGCAAACAGAGAAAAACTGAAACAAAAGTGTATTAGACTACTACACGTCGCCTCACGGTATATGATAGCAGCTTAGTCTACACTTATAATGAGCGCTCCCTGCAGTAAGGCTTCTTTGTACTCACCGATATTCAACTATGTCACTGTCAGACAAAGCAGAAGGAGAACCTACAAAATCACCCAAGGCTACAAAACACAGGAGTGGCACATTATCATTGCCTATCTCGCTGCATTATTAAACACAGGACAATTTGCTGTACATTGTATACAGCGATACTAAGGCTATGTCTACACAGCAATGTTCAAATCCCGTCCAAAATGCGACCGCACTTTAACATCACTGGACCGCGCTGCACCGTCGTTTCTTTGCACGTTTTTTTTGCAAAAAAGAGTGGTTGGTTTTTGGATTTCCTGCATCCCCAGTACATTGGGGCTAGAGGAATCCGACGGGAGTTCTATATTCCGACGGACAGACGGCGGTTTAGGAAACCATCAGTAAAACATCTGTGCTGTGTAGACTACAGCACGGACTTTCTATTGAGGTCTACACAGCACTAGGTCCAGTCGGATTTTTGGTGGATTCAGTATTTTGAAAATCTGTACCGTGTACACATGGGGCCACACGGCATGGTTTATTGGTCGGTTTTTCAGACTGTTTGCGGATTTACACACCGTCTGAAAACAGACAAGCAATATCCCCAACGGATTTTCTGCTGGATGGTTTCTCATACCGCCGACGTAATGAAAAACTTAGAACATGTTCATTCTGCTCTGTTTCCAGACAGAAAATTAACATTGAAGTCAATGGCAGAGCTGTGGAGGCGGAGTTGTGGAGGCGGAGTTGGTGCCTATTTTGCAGGAGTCGGAGTCGTCATAAAAGGGACCGACTCCGACTCCCAAAATATATAATAAGTTGGTCAAGTTAGTTCGATGCAAAGAGCAAGGCATTGGGTCCGGCCAGTGCTACTGCTCCCATATCTTCAGCCTCATCACATGAGGAGTGTAATTGATGACATGGAGCAGGCAAAAGCGCTGCCCCAGGGGAAAAGATTCTGCTCCCATGGCAAACAGATTTCAGCAAAATTTTTCACCTGCTTTCAAAGAAGTAGAAGAGTTCAACCATTCATCAAAACGGACTGTGGCGGAGGCAATTCCTTTATACCCTGACATTGTTAGAAATGTTGCTCCTGTGGTCACCGCTTTCCTCCAACCCAAGTTAGTGTAGAGAGGCCGTTCTCTAGCCTGGAAATAATGATATCAGACACAATGTCATGTATGCAGGATCTGATGGATGCAATACTATTTCTCAGAACAAATTCAGAGACTTTACAAATGTTCCTGCAGTGTTTTGCATATTTACAATTTTTTTGTGTAATAAAGTCATACCCAATAAATGTATTTTACACTGACAAGCAAAATGGTAACAATGTTTTGAATTTGTGACTTTCAGGCTCCATATCTCTCCATCCACTACAGCTTTGTACATGAGGCTACTGTAATTTTATATACAGTCATCTTACCTATCTTATACATAAATTTAACTTGCAAGTATTTAGCATCTGGTTAGTTCTGCTGGTTCTTTCCTGTAAGTGCATTGTTACTGTTTTGCTACTAAAAATCAAAATGTTAATTTCTATTATTTTGTTAGCATTTGGGAAATCCACCTTTGGTTTTCAATACTGCCTAAATCCTTCTGGGCTCTTAATCAGATTCAAGCATATATTGACCAAAATCTGATCCAAGGTCTTTTTTACACATTCCCAATGTTGGTGAATACTGGACATGGATACAAATACAGCTTTTTCTTCAACTCTATCCACAAGTGTTCAAAAGATCAAAACATTGCTTGTCAGTGTCTGTTCTACCTAAATAGCTTGAATATTGTATCATAAGGTGATAAGCAGCCAGATGTTACCATTTTACTACAGTAAAGTTATCACTTAAACATGCGCCGTGTATGAGGGAGTCAGGAGTCGGAGGTTTGGGTAATTGAGGAGTCAGAGTCGGGGCTTTGGCTTGCCGACTCCACAGCCCTGGTCAATGGGCACCGAGCAGAAAGTGAGTGAATTTTTTTGGCCTGGGTTTTGGTGGTTTTTCATTTTTTTGCACTCAGTTCACTTTTCTGTTTGAAAAAAAATACCCAAAAACCTGGACAAAATCAGTAACAAACTGTTAAAACAGACGAAAACCGCTGAAAAAAAATAAATGTTGTAAACAACCAAAAACCTGTTGGGATGGACGGTTCTGCTGAGGTCAAAATTCAAAACCAGCCTCAGACAAGTTTCCAAATCATTCCTCGTTGACTATAATGTAAAATACGCCTTGTCATTCAAACAGAAAAGATTTAAAAGCGTAAGCAAAAGGGTTTTTTTGGATGCAATTATGGCCGTAAGCGACTTTCAATTCCTCAGATGTTTTTCACTTGTAAAATCTCCATAGTCAACAACAGGGATAAGATTTTTCAAAATACGCTTCAAAAAAACTCTTCAAAATATGCCTTTAAGCAGGCGTTTTTTAAAGCGGATTTTGAAGCATAAATTTACACTTCAAAAAATGCAGTGTGAACATACCCTTAGGGCCCGTTTAATGGCAAAGCTTATTTTCCCCTTTTAGCACCAGTTTCAGATTTTTAAAGTTTGGGGCCAATGTAAACCAATCATTTGACCTCAAAAAAAAATCTGCTGTATTACACCGTTGGATTTATTCCAGTCCGATTTCAAAACAGGCAGTTTTGCAAAAAAGTTGCAACATGCACATTTTTCAGTCAGGTTTACGTCTGAAAATTTACTATGTAGTCAACAGTAAGGCATAAAAAAAAAAAAAAAAAACTCATAAAATTAGGCTGCATCCGCACGGAAATGGTAAAACACTGGTTGGATTTGCCGTGGATTTTGCAGTCGGTTTTCTGATTCAGTCGGCTCATAGATATTGTACAGTACAGTACATTTGCCGGCAGAAATCCAGTGAACATCTGGAAGAATGTACACGTTCCAAGTTTTTTTGACACGGTTTTAGGATTTGAAATCTGACCTCTGAAAATTCGAGCTGTGTGGACTACAGGTCAGATTTTCTATTGACGTCTATGGGGATGAATGCACAGTCAGAGTTAGACGTCTGTTTTCAAATCCAAAAACCGTGTCAAAATCCGACTGCAAACCCTGCCATGAATACAAACACTATGGCTATGTCTACACTGCATCAGAGAAAAAACGGCCCAAAAGCCGTTTTTCCTAGCAGGCCCGCGGTTTTTTTCACGCTTTGTGCAAACCGGGGCCGTTTCTCGTTTTTCCGACGTCCCCCCATAGAAAAGCATTGTAGGGGAAACGTCAAGAGACGAGAAGCCCGGCTTTTTTAACAACATGTTGTTAATACCCGCTTGCCGAAAGAGGGGCAGAGAAAAGACACTGGAGACAGAAAATTGGTTTTTTCTTTTTGCCGTCTATGGCACCCGCGTCGATCTGCGGCGCTTTTAAAAAAACGAAAAGCGCCGGAGTACGATCAAAACCCTGTGCAGGTGGAATACCCTTTGGGTTTATCCCCATGGCGGGGCCTATTTAGTCGTTTTACAGACATTTTTTTTGGATTTGAAAATAGTCTCAAACCCGATTTTTACCTTTTAGTTGTTTTAAAGGGAAAAAATTTCCTGCAGCGGCCCACACTGTACAGATTTTCCACCAGACTGTTTTTGCCACCGACAGCGTTCCTAAAAATGTACATGTTCATTCGTCCCCTTTTTTTAGAAACATGAACATGGGGGTGTGAAGAAGTGTGAAGGGGGCAGTTGAAATCTGAAATCGCGACAAAAGCCACCCCCCTGCGTGCAAAAAAAAAAAAAAAAAAGACCAAATACCGGTCAGAAAATCCGACCCGTATTTTGTCTTTGCCATGAAAACGAACCCTTAGTGAACTATTTTTTGCACTCATTTTTGTACGGTTCAGACCAGAAAAAAAAAACTCCGTAGTGTTCTTCTCCCGCTATAAGGAAAAGTTATACAGTAATACAGCGGCCGCCACAGGAAACAAATCCCCTACATCTTCCCGTCGCCCATGATTATTTACGGGGCCCATTTTTGCCAGGCTTAATAAAGATATCAACGTTTAAACATCATGCGGGCCAAACCAACCCTGCGGGTACGAGGAAGGAAAAGGCGCATGGACACAAGCTCTAGAGCACTCCCCCTACTCGTTAAATCCTTTAAAAGGGAAACTCTACTGTCCTGGAAGTTCACAGATTGTATGTAGCATTTAAATGTATAAAATTCCAGAGATAATTGAGGGGGCACAAATGCAGAAACACCCACAAAATAATAAAAAGCTTCAGGAGCCTAAGGGCACGTCCACACTGCACAGGACAAATACCGGCCTGTTTTACGGCCATCCCCACGGCCGCGATGAGCGGAAAACAGCCCTCCCCCCCCCCTTTTGGGTGTTCATATTCCTCCGAAAACCGGGCGGGGGAATGAACCCTGATCAATGCTTTCCGACGGCCCCAAAAGCAAATTGGCCCTTTTCAGGGTTTTCAGGTGGTCTGAAAAAACCGCAAAACCGGTGAAAACCGTCCGAAAACCCCTGCAGTGGTACTGCCCTAAGGTCGTACAAAGCAGAGGACAAATACCCGGGCAGTTTTCAAAACAGCAAATTTCGGAAGTTTATTAACCCTTTAGATGTTTCACAGGAATTAAAGCAAAGTGGAGGTGAAATTTCAAAATTTCACTTTTTTGCAGATTTTCAATCTTTATCCATTATTCACAAGAACACAGTAGATTTGATGAAGGAAATGCAACTTAATATCGATTCCTCTAATTTTGCCATTTTCAGCGATATCCCATATGTGGCCCTAGTGCACTATTTGGCTCAAACAAAAGCCTCAGAACAGGAGGAGCACCTACTGGACTCTGGGGTCTTATTTCCATTACGATTTTATTTAGGCGCCATTTCAGGTTTTTGGGGACACCCTAAGGGTGCTAAAACTTAATAAACACCCCTAAAAAGACCCCATATTGGAAACTACACCCCTTTAGGAATATATTCAGGGGTGCAGGGAGTATATCGACCCCACAGGTGTGTCACAAATTTTTTTAGCGTTATGCTGGGAAAATGGGAAAAAAATTTTTTCCAACAATCTGCGATTTTAGCTGAAAATGTTTCATTTTTACAAGGAATTCTGGGAAAAAAAAGCACCCAAAATTTTGACAATACCCTACATGTGGGTGTAAACTTCTGTTTGGGTGCATGACAGGGCGTACAAGGGAAGGAGCGCTATTTGGCTTTAAGAACCCAGATTTTGGTGGGGCCATGTCGCATTTGCAAAGCCTTCAAAGTACCAGAACACGTGAGTCGCCCCAGTTTGGATTCAACACCCTTCAGGGATCTCATCTAGGGGTGTATTGTGCATTTTGGGCACACAGGTGTTCCATCGTTTTTTGTTTTTTTTAGCATTGGGCCATGAAAATGGGAGGGAAAAAACGCAGTTCCGTCATTGTTTTTAGGGCTTCATTTTTACAATGTTTGCCGTGCAGTGTAAATGACTGGATAACTTTACTATGGGGGGTCGGTACAATTACAATGATATAGATTTTATACAGTTTTTTTATATAGTTTTATTACTTTTACACAATAGAAATCGGTCTATAAAAATAGCATTTTTATGTTGTCCTATTCTGACAACCATAGCTTTTTTAATTTTCTGTATACGGAGCTGATTATGGGCTTGTTTTTTGCGGGATGAGTTGACATTTTTATTAGTACCATTATGGCGGGCATATGACGCTTTGAACACTTTTTATTAAGGTTTTTGTGAGGCATTTTGAACAAAATACAGTATTCCTTGTAGTGTTTTTTATTTTTATTTTTTACAGTGGTTACCGCGCGGTATAAATTACATGCTAGCTTTACTAATCACGTCAATACGATCACAGGGATACCAAATTTGTATATTTTTTTTTATGTTTTACTGCTTTTACACAATAAAAACACTTTTATTCAAAAAGGAAACCACGTTTTGTGCATCGCCGTAGTCTGAAACCCATAACTTAATTTTTCTGTGTACGGAGCTGTGTAGGGGATTGCGGGATGAGTTGACGTTTTTATTGGTATCATTATTTGGGGGAAAAGACTTTTTAATCAGTTATAAATCCGTTTTTTAGAAGGCAGTGTGACGAAAATTCTGCAATCCTAGGAGTGTTTTTTTTTATTTTTAACAGCGCTCACTGTGCAGTACCCATGACAAGTTAGCTTTATTCTGTGGGTCGATACGATTACGGCAATATCCAATTTATATATTTTTTTTTGTGTTGAAGCACTTAAAAAAAAGTGTTTTTATTGTGTAAAACTATTTTTATGCATCACTGTCTTCTGAGAGCCATAACTTATTTTTCTGTATACGGAGATGGGTAAGGACTTTTTTTTTTGCGGTATGAACTGACGTTTTAATTGGTACAAATTTGGCATTTATATGAGTTTTTGATCGCTTTTTATTCCATTTTATGTGCAGCGGGCAGGGCTGTGGAGTCGGCAAGCCAAAGCCCCGACTCCTCAATTTCCCAAACCTCCGACTCCTGACTCCCTCATACATGGCGCATGTTTAAGTGATAACTTTACTGTAGTAAAATGGTAACATCAGGCTGTTTTATCCCCTTACGATACAATAATCAGTCTATTTAGGTAGAACAGACACTGACAAGTAAAATGTTAATGTTTTGATCTTATGAACACTTGTGGGAAGAGTTGAAGACACAGCTGTATTTGTTTCCAAGTCCAGTCTGCACCACCATTGGGAATGTGTAGAAGAGACCTGGGATCAGATTTTGGTCAAGATATGCTTGAATCTGATTCAGAGCCAGAAGGATTCAGGCAGTATTGAAAACCAAAAGGTGGATTTCCAAAATACTAACAAAATAATAGAAATTAACATTTTGATTTTTAGGAGCAAAACAATAACAATGCAGTTACAGGAAAGAATCTGCAGAACTAAGCAGATGCTAAATACTTGTAAGTCAAATGTATATATAAGATAGGTAAGATGACTGTATACAAAATTACAGTAGCCTCATGTACAAATGTAGTGGATGGTGAGATATGGAGCCTGAAAGTCATAAGTTCAAACCATTGTTACCATTTTGCTTGTCAGTATAAAATATATTTATTGGATATGACTTTAGAACACAAAAAAAAATTGTAAATATGCAAAACACTACAGGAACATTTGTGGAGTTTCTGAATTTGTTCTGAGAAATAGTATTGCCTCCATCAGATCCTGCATACATGACCTCATGCCTGATATCATTATTTCCAGGCTAGAGAACGGCCTCTCTACACTAACTTGGGTTGGGGGAAAACGGTGACCACAGGGGCAACATCTCTAACAATGTCAAGGTATAAAGGAATTGCCTCAGCCACAGTCAGTTTTGATGAATGGTTGAACTCTTCTACTTCTTTGAAAGCAGGAGAAAAATGTTGCTGAAATTTGTTTGTCGTGGGATCGGAATCTTTTCCCCTGGGGCAGCGCTTTGCCTGCTCCATTTCATCAATTACACTCCTCATGTGATGAGGCTGAAGATATGCGAGCAGTAGCAATGGCCGCACCCAATGTCTCTTGCTCTTTGCATCGAACTAACTGGACCAACTTATTATATATTTTGGGAGTCGGTCCCTTTTATGACGACTCCGACTCCTGCAAAATAGGCACCAACTCCACAACTCCGACTCCACAGCCCTGGCAGCGGGATGAACAAAAATCGCAATTCTTTTTTTTGGAACAGCATTCACCATACGGGTTAATTAATATGACATATTTCTAGGACAGGTCACTACGCACGTGGTGATACCAAATATGGGTACTTTATTTCTTCTTTGGGGCGTTTGGCATTAGTAAAAGGGGAAAAGAGCGATGTACATGTTTTTATTTTACTTTTTCTCACTTGTTTACACTTGTTATTTTTTACTTTTCCCCATAGAGGATTTAGAACAGCAATCTTCAGATTGCTGTTATAAGGCAGGACAGTACACAGTATTGCTGCTGTGTACTTGTCGCCAACACTGTCAGTCAAGCACAATGCATGTGGCATCGTGATGTCACAGACGACCCCGGGAAGTGATCTTCAGTTCCCGGGACCATTGGGTAAGCGATCGCTGCTGCACTAACGTGCAGCAGAGCGCCGAGGAGCAGGCAGGAGGGGCTCCCTCTTCCTGCCTGCGACTTAGCCCCGACGATCTTAATTGATCGTCGGAGTTAAGGGGTTAAACACCCGCGGCCGGAGTTCACTCTGGCCGTGGGTGATGCGGCATGAAGCCAAGACGCATGAAAGCTGTGATTAAAAATCATGGTTATTCCACCAAATATCGATTTCTGAATTCTTCCTCACTTAAAACATTAGTCTTATTGTTTCTAAATATATATGAACTTCTTTTCTCTGCATTATTTGAAGTCTGACAGTACTGCTTTTTTATTATTTTGAAGATTTCTCATTTAGGCTATGTTCACACAGGTACATTTCGGCGCACTTTTCGCGTTGTATTTTCGCTCTAATACGAGCGAGATGCGCGCCGAAATTACGGTAATTCACAGTTCTCATAGAGAACTATGGATTACGCCTCCTCTCCCCGGGCGTACAATACAATACGCGAGTAATGGCAATCTATAGGGCTGGCGGGCTGCCGGCCCCCCCCACGTCGCAGGAGTACGTGCCGATCAGCGCGACTCCCAAACACCCGGCGTAATTGCAGGGCATACTGTACCCCCCACAATTACGCCGTGTGAACATAGCCTTACTGCAAATAAGTACAAATTTTTTTGCTTTGAATTTCGGAGACATGTTGTCAGTAGTTTATACAATAAAATAACAATGTACCGTATATACTCAAGTAAAACCCGTCGGCGCTCGGGCTCTGCGATTGTCCGGGCGCCGGCAGGAAAACTTCTGCTACATGCGACTCCTCAGGGAGCGCATACAGCAGAATCCAGAGTAAACCGACAGCATCCGGGCGCTGCCGGTGATCTCTTCACCTATATGCGACTCGTCTAGGAGAGCATACAGGTGAAGATACCACTGCAGAGCAGAGAGTGAGCGCTCCCTGCTCCGCAGTGGACTCCGGACAACTGCAGACTTGTGGCTGTCCGGAGTTTCTGGCACAGGCAGCGTGCTAGGTCATCACGCTGCCTGTGCCAGAAGACAGAGCACCCGGAGTCGGAGCAGCGAGGGAGAGAGGTAAGTACTTGTATTTTTTTTTTTTTTTTAAACCCTGCCTGAAACTGCCTATAAGGGATATTTATCTGCCTATAACCTGCCTATGGGGACATATACCTGCCTATAGGGACATATACCTGGCTATAACCTGCCTACAACCTGCCTCTGGGGGGCATACACCTGCCTTCAACCTGCCTCTGGGGGGCATACACCTGCCTTCAACCTGCCTCTGGGCATACACCTGCCTAACCTGCCTCTGGGGGGCATACACCTGCCTTCAACCTGCCTCTGGGCATACACTGCTTCAACGCCTCTGGGGGGCATACACCTGCCTACAACCTGCCTCTGGGGGGCATACACCTGCCTACAACCTGCCTCTGGGGGGCATACACCTGCCTACAACCTGCCTCTGGGGGGCATACACCTGCCTACAACCTGCCTCTGGGGGGCATACACCTGCCTCTGTCATTTTATTAGTATCCATTTTTATTTTTGAAATTTACCAGTAGCAGCTGCATTTTCCACCCTGGGCTTATACCCGAGTCATTAAGTTTTCCCAGTTGTTTGTGGCAAAATTAGGTGCCTCTTCTTATACTCGAATATATACGGTACATTTTTCTCAAAAATATAGCATTAAAGAGAAAAATCAGAGAAACTGAAAGTTTTGCAGTGGTCTCTTGATTTTTTTTTCCAGAGCTGTATTTGCAATGGTACCATTTCAGGCATAATTCACTTTCACTACAGCAGTGCAGTGTCGAAAGCAGGGAGTGGTCATAATAATGTGATGCGAGTTTGTGTGTATATAAACACCTAGTAATGATACACAGCACAAACCCTAAGGGCATGTCCCCACTGCACGGGTTTTCGGCCAGTTTTTCAGCCGGTTTGCGGTTTTTCAGTCCGCCTGAAAAACCGGCCGAAAACGAGCACAATTGTGCTCTATGGAAAACCCGTGCAGCAGTCTCCACTGCACGGGTTATCAGCCCGGCGGTAAAACATTGAGCATGCACCATCTTCCGTCCGGTTTTCGGACAGAATCTGTGCTTCTCAATGGGAGGGGAGAGGGCTCTTCTTGGCTCATCGCAGAGAAAAGCCGTCCCCTCCACGGCCATGGGGACGGGCGCAAAACAGGACAAATACCGTCCGGCAAACCAGCCGGTATTTGTCCTATGCTGTGGGGATGCGCCCTAAAATCTTCAGAGTGCACACTTCAGACCCAATACTCCAAATAAAGTCAAACAGGTGGGAGAAGCACATGCTGAATCTTTATTCATGCGTGGAGGCATGGCTGAATAAAGACTCTAGTTGGATTATTCTGGATGTGTGGCTCGTGTCTGACAATTATATATATAATTCACAGTCATTTTAAAGGGCCACCAACTATTCTGTATTTGGTATTTGCTGTTTAGCAGAACAAGTGCCCAGGGACAGCCGACTATAGGGTTCAATGGGAGGATACTACAAGACAAGCAGCGCTCACAGGGAAGAAGATCGCCACTAAACGTTATCATCTTCCGTCCTCAGTTTAAGTGAAAGCTCTAAAAATAAGCAGAGTCTTATTTCCTGCCGGTCTCCCTGGTGCGAGCGCACACAATACAGAACTCAGCAAACAGCTCTGGGTTCCTGTAGATAGTATATTATATGGTACTCCTGCAGTTACTACTGTCACTCACATAAACAGCACACACGTCTGACCATAACCAGGGTGGGCACCGTCTAGGGCCCAGGACTCAGACACTCTTATTCCTGGCACATGGCCCTGGTGAAGGAGATCACTAGTGGCTGCTGATGGTTAGAGTAGAGTGGCTGCAGGGTGGAAACAAATGCGTTTTATTTGGAGACCCTGGTATGTGATTACCCTATAGACTCCGAGACCTGGATGACGCGGTTTTATAATGAATTCTTTGGGGTGGGCACAACTGTAGAGGGTATTCTGTGTGAACGGTGAGGGATGTTCCATAAAATGCACTAATCCAGTGCAGCACATAGGTGGCAATCTCATGGCCCATAGCAGTCTGTAGTACGGAGCCGCCAGGATTTAGCGTACCACACATACCCAGCTCTGCCACGTGCATGAAGCCTACAAGAGCTTTCCCAGCATAACAATACTGATAGTCAATCATCTGAATAGACACTCAATAGCAGATCTAAGCACCGAACCGCTGGGGGCACTGCGGCCTCTTGCATCACATATCTGCCTGACATACAATATGCAGCAGCTGGCACTGTGTTGTATCCCACAGCAGAATGGGGCAACTATACAATATCCTGGACAGCCGCTAACACTTAGGGCTTGTTCACACGGCGTTTTTATGATCCGTTTTAAAGGGGTCCCAAAACGGAACTAACAAATTTTCAGTGTATTAACATTAATTGAATGGCAAAAGGGATTTTCTGTTCCCACGGGGGGAAAAGCGATGCCTTTTGAGAGCTCCCCGCTGGCTTTTCGCATCCCCCTTTAAGAATTGACTGTAACTCTTATTTCGTTTTTCCAACCCAACGCCCTAGGAAATAAAGGGGGCCACTTTTTGGGACTTGTCCAAAAAGGTCCACACTCCTGGTAGAACAGCTGCGCTTTTCTCCTCAAACGATGCGAAAAGCGCCCTGGAAGGCTGGAGGGGGAAACGAGGTGAGGGTCGGCAACGAGAAGAGACGAGAGAGAGAGAGACAGAAAAGAGAGAGAACAGAGAGAGGAGAGAAGAGAGAGAGAGAGACAAAAGAGAGAGAGAAGAGACAGAGAGAGACAGAGACGAGAGAGACAAACAGAGAGAGCAGAACAGGAAGACAGAGAAGAAGAGACAGAGACGGAGAGAGACAGAGACAGAGAGAGACGAGAGAGAGGGAGAGACGAGAGAGAGAGAGAAGAGAGAGAGAGGGAGACAGAGAGAGAGAGAGAGCCAGAGAGAGAGAGAAGACGGAGGGGGAAAAGAGAGACAAAAAGAGGAGAGAGAGACGAGAGAGAGAGAGAGCGAGAGAGAGAGAGACGAGAGAGAGAGAGAGACGAGAGAGAGAGAGAGACGAGAGAGAGAGAGAGACGAGAGAGACGAGAGAGAGAGAGAGAGACGAGAGAGAGAGAGAGACGAGAGAGAGAGAGAGAGGAGACAGAGAGAGAGAGAGACAGAAGAGAGAGGAGAGAGAGAGGAGAGAGAGGAGAGAGAGAAAGACAGAGAGAGAAGAGGAGACAGAGACGAGAGAGACCGAGAGAGAGAGAGACAGCCTAGAGAGAGAGAGACAGAGAGAGAGAGAGACAGAGAGCTTTTACGCATCCGGAAAGCGGATGCTTAAAACGCAAGTGAAAAGCATTGAAAACGGATCCAAATAAAGTATCCAATCCTGCGTTTTGTGGATCCGCTTCCCGGATGCGCTTTTCAAGTGCGAAAAACGGATCCGTAAAAAGGATCCAAAACGCCGTGTGAACAAGCCCTTACAGGTGTAGGGAACCATGTAAACAACATCACGTATACCCACATCTCCGCCGTCGTGACATCCCAGGCATGACATTGGCACCCAGAGGTACCAATCATTAAGAGCCTGTTGTCACAGCTCACGCCTGCCAGCTTATTTCTTAGGCTGGATTCACACTGTGCTGTTTGATGCATATTTTGCATCGCTATTTGTAAAACAAGACCAGGAATTAGGCCTCCAGTGAGGAAAAGTATAGTGGAAAGGCGCCCTGCCCCCGGGCCTGCGCTCTCAATTTTAGCTTACAAACCCTGCTGCAAAAGGTACATACTGTAAAACCCGGTGTGTAAGGCCATGTCTACACAGCACAGGATTACAGTGAGATTTTTAAGCAGATTCAGTAAAAATCCGACTGTAACCAATGCCCATAGTCTACACAGGACGGGTTTTCTACACCACCAGCCCTGCCGGATATTAGAACATGTTCCATCTTCCGGCGGATTACCATACAGTGAATTTACTGGGCTGTCAGGAAATCCGAAAACCCACCACGGTACAGTGATGTTAAAATGTTGTCGGATTTGGATGGCATTTTAACAGATAGGGCCTTATGTATGAAAACTGTCTAAGTGTAAGACTTTTCTTGCTGCCCATAGAAACCAAATCGGAGCTCCGCTTTCATTTCATATACTGCTTTGAAAAAATGTAAGGGGCGCTCTGACTGGATGCTATGGGCAACAAAAAGTCTTAGACTATGTTCACACGGCTTAAATTGGGACGTATTTCGCGCCGCACTGCGCTCAATACGGGGCGAGATACGTCCCAATCATTACGATAATCCACAGTTCTCATAGAGAACTATGGATTACGCCTCCCGCGGGAGCTCCCGAACACACGGGGTAATTACGCCCCGCAATTATGCCGTGTGAACATAGCCTTAAACCTAGACAGTTTTCATACATGTGGCCCTTACTGTGTAGACTTGACCTAAAACTCTGTCCTAAAGTGCTAAAGAATTTCTGTGAGGCCACAACAGAGCTGAGCCTGAGGGGCGGGACATGACATTGACATTCAGAGACTGGTGTCATGCTCCGCCCCTCCCAGCACTGCACTAGTGCATCAGTTTTGCTCCTTACTCACACACGGATATTTTGCAACAATAACAGATTCCCCAAGAATATGTTTCAGCAACAATTCCTCCATCTAATATTTCTGAGCGCTGCTGTACATGAAGAGCATCTGGTTATACATTATAAGCAGGGCTGTGGAGTCTGCGTCAGTGGCTATTTTGCAGGAGTCGGAGTCATCAAAAAAATGGACCGACTCCGACTCCCAAAATATATAATAAGTTGGACCAGTTAGTTTGATGCAGTGCAAAGAGCAATAGGAATTGGGTCCGGCCAGTGCTACTGCTCCCATATCTTCTGCCTTATCACATGAGGAGTGTAATTGATGACATGGAGCAGGCAAAGCGCTGCCCCAGGGGAAAAGATTCTGCTCCCAGGGCAAACAGATTTCAGCAAAATTTTTCACCTGTTTTCAAAGAAGTAGAAGAGTTTAACCATTCATCAAAACTGACTGTGGCTGAGGCAATCCCTTTATACCCTGACATTGTTAGAGATGTTTCCCCTGTAGTCAGCGATTTGCCCCCAACCCAAGTTAGTGTAGAGAGGCCGTTCTCTAGCTTGGAAATAATGAGATCAGATGTGAGGTCATGTATGCAGGATCTGATGGAGGCAATACTATTTCTCAGAACAGATTCAGAGACTCCACAAATGTTCCTGCAGTGTTTTGCATAATTACAATTTTTTTGTGTCCTAAAGTCATATCCAATAAATATATTTTACACTGACAAGCAAAATGGTAACAATGTTTTGAACTTGTGACTTTCAGACTCCATATCTCACCATCCACTACAGCTTTATACATGAGGCTACTGTAATTTTATATACAGTCATCTTACCTATCTTATACAAAAATGTGACTTGCAAGTATTTAGCATCTGCTTAGTTAAGTTTTTGCTCCTAAAAATCAAAATGTAAATTTTTTATTTTGTTAGTATTTGGAAATCGGCCTTTGGTTTTCAATACTGCCTGAATCCTTCTGGGCTCTGGATCAGATTCAAGCACATCTTGACCAAAATCTGATCCCAGGTCTCTTCTACACATTCCCAATGTTGGTGCAGACTGGACTTGGATACAAATACAGCTTTTTCTTTAACTCTACCCACAAGTGTTCAAAAGATCAAAACATTAGTTTTACCCTTTGCTCATCAGTGTCTGTTCTACCTAAATAGCTTGATTATTGTATCATAAGGTGATAAACAGCCTGATGTTACCATTTTACTACAGTAAAGTTATTACTTAAACATGCGCCGTGTATGAGGGAGTCAGGAGTTGGAGGTTTGGGAAATTGAGGAGTCGGGGCTTCGGCTTGCCTACTCCACAGCCCTGATTATAAGCCCACACATTATGGCCCCAGCAGCTCCACGTCCGGGCCACTGGCAGCACCACAGACCAATCTTCACCTATTTTTAGACATCTTACCGAAATGCCTGTAGCTCAGGGGAACCTTGTATACGTGAGAGGAATGAAGAAGGGGGAAGTTACAAATCTTCATTACTAGGAAGTTACCAGGAGCCGCCGATCACGAAAAAGGGAAGCGACCTTCTACTTCACAATAACACTGCAGCCACAAGCAACCTAACAGCAGGGCGTAACGTGGCAGAGTATGAGGGCGTCCGCCACCATACAGCACCCGTGGCCCTAATAGAACACAGCGTCCCCAGCACCGCACACTCTAGGATTCCTCTACATGGGAACATTTCCTCACCCACAGATTGTTTAGAGCCCTACGAGAGGAAAATTCTGCAGCCAGATTCTAGGATGGGCATCAGATACCGGCTGGAGACCGCAGACCTGTGATACGACTGTGTGCGTTATGCCAACGCGCTGCGCACTACAGAAGCACCCCACTACCTGGAGGCCATAATAAGGCTATGCAGTGATGAGATCAGTCAGCATGGAGGTCCATCAATGACCAATGTGTAATAACAGCACATACATGAAAAGGACATGGGAGATCCGTGATACGACTGTGTGCATGACACCCAAACACAGTACACTACAGAAGCGCCCCACTACCTGGAGGCCATAATAAGGCTATGTAGTGATGAGATCAGTCAGCATGCAGGTCAGTCAATGACCAATGTGTAATAACAGCACATACACGAACAGGACAAGGGAAATCTGTGATACGACTGTGTGCATGACACCTGCGTGCTGCGCAACACAGAGGCGCCCCACTACCTGGAGGCCATTATAAAGCTATGTAGTGATAGGATTAGTCAGCATGCAGGTCAGTCAATGACTAGTGTGTAATAACAACAGATACACAAACAGGACATGGGAGGATGGGCATCAGATAACGGCTGGAGACCGCAGACCTGTGATACGACTGTGTGCATGACGCCCACGCGCTGCGCACTACAGAAGTACCCCACTACCTGGAGGCCACTATAAGGCTATGTAGTGATGGGATCAGTCAGCATGGAGGTCCACCAATGACCAGTGTGTAATAACAGTGTGTAATACAGGAACAGGACATAGGAGGATGGGCAACAGATAACGGCTGGAGACCGCAGACCTGTGATACGACTGTGTGCATGACGCCCACGCGCTGCGCACTACAGAAGTACCCCACTACCTGGAGGCCACTATAAGGCTATGTAGTGATGGGATCAGTCAGCATGGAGGTCCACCAATGACCAGTGTGTAATAACAGTGTGTAATACAGGAACAGGACATAGGAGGATGGGCAACAGATAACGGCTGGAGACCACAGACCTGTGATACGACTGTGTGCATGACACCCACGCGCTTCGCACTACAGAGGCGTTGTGTGATCAGCGTCACCGAAACGTCCGCCCCAGTTGCTCATCGGCATCCGATTCTCCGATATCAGGGGGGACAGTTACCATAAACAGAGCCCCCCACTACCCGGAGACCATTGTAAGGCTATGCAGTGATGGGATCAGTCAGCATGCAGGTCCATCAATGACCAGAGTGTAATAACAGCACATACACGAACAGGACGTGGGTGTCATGGGAGGATGGCTCCAGGGATGTGACCCTATGAGGTGCCTGAAACAGCTACGGTACCGCAAGCAATTATACCGCGATCACTGGCAATCAGTGTGCACAGGCCTCTACCGGGGATCCGACCAACACAACATACAAGAGAAAAACGCACCTTATCCATCAGCTTCCAGCATTTCTCCACCGTCTTCCGGTCCACTGCCCCAGGCTGAGCAGCAGGGTGGTGGTGATGCGGCTGGAAAGCGTCTTTCACGAGGCCGATGAGTCCTCCACCTTTCCGCATATTGGTCGCCATGGTAAAGGAGCAGGGAGGTTACTGCTACCGGAGAGCACCGCGGCTCCCGGACGGGGCCCTCCCAGTGTACGCCGGGAAGGGAGGGGAGATAAGTCTCCCAGAGCCGAGCACAGAGCCGTCACTTCCGCCTCTCATGTAAAGAGACTACTCAGACATCGCCAGGAGGAGGAGCTGGTACAGAAACATCCACCCACGTCGGGGCCAACGGGAACAGAGACATTTCATTGGCAGAGCCTTTCACCGCCGCCGCATGCGTAGTGCGGTCTATGAGATACGATCGCCATAGTGAGTGTGGGCAGAAGCCGTTTCCACCCACGCTGTGTAGTGGGAGCGGTGACTATGCGGGGGTTGGTTCCGGAGCCGGGCTGCGCGTTCACTTCCACTTCGTGGGGTGACATGAACGTAACTGGCGCTATCCTCACTCTTTACAGCTGAAGGTGGTTATATGGCCCTGTAGTGCGAGGGGGCATTGTTGGCAACAATTTAAAGGGGTTGTCTCACTACAAGGATTGCTTTTTATGTTAAAAAGCTTACAAAAATAAGTCACTGCAATATACAGTTGTGCTCAAAACTACACACGCCGGTGGAATTTTTGCTTTCTTGGCCTTTTTTTTCAGGGAATATGAATGATAACACAAAAACTTTTTTTTCCACTCATGGTTAGTGGTTGGGTCTGGGTGAAGCCATTTATTGTCAAACTACTGTGTTTTCTCTTTTTAAATCATAATGACAACCAAAAACATCCAAATGACCCTGATCAAAAGTTCAAATACCCCAGTTCTTAATACAGTGTATTGCCGCCTCTAACATCAATGACACCTTGACGTCTTTTGTGGTAGTTGTGGATGAGGCTCTTTATTTTCCCCCAATAGTAAAGCCCCCTTTGTTTTTGGGCAAAAGCCTCCGTTCCGAAAATTTTCCCTGGGCTGTTTTTCATGAATGCCTGGATCTCCATAGGGCCAATGATACGGGGTCAGGAGACGAGAGGCCACTGCAGAATTTCACTTTTTTTTCTCTGTACCCAATGACGGGCGGTTGGCCTTGGTTTTGGATCTTTGTCATGTTGGAAATCAAAGTAAGTCTAGCTTCCGGGCTGATAAATGAAAATTTCCCTCCATATTTGCGTTTAACGTCGCATTCATCTTTCCTTCAACTTGACCACTTTTTCCTGTCCCTTTGTAGCTCACCATCCCCAAACATCAGCGCTCCACCTCCGTGCTTTACAGAGGAAGGCGTTCTTTCATAAAAAGGCCCTTGTTACCCTCCCAAATGTAACGTTATGCTTTGGGCCAAAAAGTTCTATGGTCTCTCACTCTTAATTACTTGTTCCAGAAGTTTTGGGCCTGTCTCTGTGGTTTGGATATTGACGAATACTTGTGGCTTTTCAATAATGGCTTTCTTCTGACGACTCCACCAGCAGCCATTTTTCTTCTAGGCCTCCTTATTTGCATTTTGAAAACCACACCGCTATTTTTTCATAGGTCCTTATTTCAGCGATGTTGGGGTTTTTCTTTGCATCCGAACAATTTCCTCATGGGGGCCGAAATTTGACCGTGGTTTGGTTTTTTTCACAGCCCCCCGCTTTTCCAGTTGTTAACCCGTTTAACGCGCTGACTGAATTTCAATTTGGATATTTTTTTTACCCTTTCCCCGTTTTATACAGTTCAAAACCTTTTCCCCATAGATCTGTTGACAATTTTTTTGCTTTCCCAATGACTCACAATCCAGAAACGTCAGTGACGGATGAAATGCAAGACCTGTCTGGATCCCCAAAACTCGCTCACTTTTTTTGACACACACTGATAAAAACAAACTGGGCAGAAGTGAGGATACCTTTAAAGGGGGTGTGTCATCAAAAAATTACTTATTGTTTTAACCACATTTTTTTGTTAAACACATTTTTTTTAGGGTTGTTGGTTATTTTTCTTTTTTTTTTTTTCATATCATTTTAGTATTTTTTTTAAAAATTTTAAGTCCTGCAGTTTTTACTTTGGCCACTAAAACCAATAATCGCGACACTTCTGTTCGTTTAAGACTTTCAGCGTGTGCTCTTACATAAAAAGGGGGCAAACTGAAAGGAACACCATTGTGTACAGATAACACAGAATCCCCCAGTCACAAAGGAGATTCACAGCTCCCCTCCCCCCTCCCGCACATGAAAACCTTTTATACAAGTCTAATTTTTTGGACAGAAAATTGTCTTAAGAATCCTATGTGATAAGCTGCGAAAAAGTATCTCCTGACTGCTGTTAAAGCAGGCAAGCAAGAATGTTTTCCCCACAACAATAAGACGGCCGAATTGAGAAATCTACAATCGGAAATAAAAACATGAAAGGAAAAGAAATAATCAGGGTCTTGTCAATAAGTAAAAAAAAAAATTGGCGCCAGTTTCCCTTTAATAGCCATTAAAAACCCATTTGTTCAATTTCTGTGCATGTTTTCAGGCCAAATCATCATTTTATTTGGATGTTTTTGGTTGTCATTATGATTTAAAAAAAAAAACACGTATTTGACAATAAAAGGCTTCCCCAACCACTAACCATGAGGGGGAAAAAAGTTTTGTGTTATCATTCGTATTCTCTAAAAAAGGCCAAGAAAGTAAAAATTTTCCAGGGTGTGTAAACTTTTGGCCAACTGAAATGCCATTAACATTTCCTACGTTTTCTGGATATCCCCTTTTTATGTGCGCATCAGCTCCTTGGGCTATGCACAGCCCTTTCAATCTCTCAAAAAAAGCTGCCAGCCGGTTGCTAACACAGACCTGACTTCTACTGCAGTTTAGTAAAAGCCAGTAAACACCCCCTACTTAAAAGGGGAAACCAAAAAACAGGACTGAGATAAGATAATCAATGTAGTGAGAAAACCCTCTTTAATCTTTTTTTGGGTTGTTTACTTCCCCCTTTTAATTTTCCCCCTCTACACGGGATTTGTGTTTTCCCCCCTTTAAAGTGTAACCCGATTTGGATTTACAGACCAACCCCTTTTTTTTTTAAAAATCGACTTGTCATTTTTCGGGAATAATTTTTCTAATGGTTTTACCTATTCATTTGAATTTGAGAATGTTTTTTTGTGACACATTGTACTTTAATTTAGCAATTAATTTTTGTTAAAACAACTCTTGTTTATTTCTGAAAAACATCAAAATATTGTAAAAATTTAGAAAAATGTGCCATTTTCAAAGTTGGAAAATTCTGGGGCCCAAGACGCAGTCCTACCCAACAAATAAGTCAATAACGCACATCTAACACAAGTCTACTCTATGTTGGCCTCCTTTTTAAACAATCTAATTTTTTAGGACATTAGGGGGCTCTTACATTTTGTAGTAAATTTTAACATTTTCAAGAAACTTGTAAAACGATTTTTTAATTGTTTATTTATTTTTTTAGGGGGCCAGTCCTTTTGATGTGGCTTTGAGGGGGGCTTATATTAACCCCATATAAATGACCCCACTAAAAAAGCAACAAGTTTATTCAAACAACACTTTTAAAGTTTTTAACCCTTTAGGCAGGGGTCCCCAAACTCGGCCGCCGCGGCCCCCCGAGGATTTTTTATCCCGGGCCTCCGATGGGCCCCCGCGGGACCGGCGGTGGCAGGGCGGCCGCAGTCCCTTTTATTACGTGCGGTCCTATAAGCTGGCCCCTCGTCGCGCTGCCCTCAACATCATTGCAACGGCCACAGCCCTCCCCCAAAGATGGGAGGTGCCGTGGGCGGGCATGGGAATAAAAGCATTTCGAGACGCGAAGCAGGGGGCCCCTTTAGGGGGGGGGATCCCCTGCACGCAAGGGAGGTGTTGAGGGTGGAAATTTTACAAAATATGGGAGGTCCTGTGATGGGAGAGGGCGGACATTTTCAAAATTTTGGAAGGTGCCGTGAGTGTCAGGGGCGGACACTGTGAAAAGTATACGCAGAATGTCCGCCCCCGCCCCACACCACCCCCATATATTGTAAGTGCCGCCCTCAGGCACCTCCCCTCCGCTGCAGAGTGTCCCCCACCCCCTGCGCCCGGCGATGCCGCTACCTCCCCCCGCCGATCTTAAGGTCCTAAGTCGATACCAACACTAAGGTACCGCTTAGCACCCTTTGCTCGGTGATGGCAGCGGCGCCCGGGGCTAACTGATGTGCGTCCCCTGGACGCACATACAGATAGATGCTTCGCAGGAAGGAGGCGCC